>JAVIAB010000156.1:20464145-20641645 GCA_032433765.1 Megaustenia siamemsis | reverse complement strand
AAACCAAAAAAAAAATCCAGTCTCGTTTTCAATATCACTTAACGGTTATATGCACAAAAAATGTGGGACAGATTTTTTAATCGGGCAATTTCGGGACAAATTGACGTATTGGATCACCAAAAAATCTAGAACAAAAGGTACAAATTCAGGAAGTCTGGTCACCTTAATTAATTGTCTTTATTTTGTAACCCTCAGGAACTGGTGAAGGTGGATCAAGCAACGGACAGTCGGCGCAACCAGTAGAGACAATAACCGCCAGACAGGCCAGGGCTCCGGAAATGGAGAGAGCGTCCATGTGTCCGGACGGTCAGTTCACCGAGGAATGCCTCAGCAAAATAACGATGCTCATTAGCAGAATTATACAACTTAACAGCCAAAGCTCCCTTTTGTACTGACCAATAGAAACGCCTCTTTCATCGCAGCTTTCTATTGGGTAAAAATATGAAGAAGATATTTTTAAAAAAGGGGGGGGGAGGGGGGTAATAATGGGTAGCTACGATTATTAGTAATGTTCATTGAGTAAATGTGGGTTTATTGTGGCATTTTTATATTTTTCAATAAATTAATTCATTGTTTGTTCTTTTTTAAATGCAGAAACAAATGGAAAAATTATTTATAATTTATTTAATGTAATTTTATGAAATAGTTTCGAAACTAATTATAAGTGCAATAGCATTATACTGATAACATTAGTGGGTCAAGAACATGTGACATTATTACAGTGACAAAATGTCGTACAAACTGAATTATTTAGTGTAGAACTGATATCAAAACAGTAAAAATAAGTTGCTAAGATCGATGAATGCACATTCCAGGTTGAATGGCTCATAAAAAGAAGGTATCGTTCTAATATAAATCCAAAAAAGTGTTGTTTATAAATTAACTTTCATTGCTTGCAGATAACTTTCGAACATTGAAACAAAGCACAGATAACTGACATTAAATTAGAAATACAAAAATATAAGTTCTTTGCATTGTTTTGTTTTGTTTTGTTTGTTTTTTTACGAATGTTGATTATTATTTTTGCTGTTGTGTTAACGATAGCACCATATGCCAGTTAAGGCAACTGAGTTATTTACGAACCACGACTTTGTGTTCGCCAAGGCTTTAATGGAGACCAGATATTTATTTCCTTATTAATAATAAAGACTGCTTAGGCGAAGTACTGATCACATAGCTTAAAAATCTTTCTTTAACCGAAAAATAAAAGCGTCAGAAATATAGTTCCTGTACGACACGCTCCATTATTGACTAGTTGTTGCAACAAACAATCATTGAAGGCCTTCGATATATCGATTTTCTTTGTCTTATCTTAGTCGTTCCTATTTGATGACTTGCATTGAGATTCTTTTCTTGTCTCTTCTGTTGCATGGCCAACATATGGCCACCTTTTTCTCTTCATAATATTTTATATTTGCGGTTGCTCTGTCATTTCTCTTATTTTTGGGGGACTGGTTGGTCTCGAGGCAAGACGCCGATCTCGAGACAGAGATGTTGTGGGTTCAAATCCTGGCTACACCGGTTGGGATTTTTATTTATGATTTCTCTCTGCGGCAACCACCCCTCGTCTCAGCAGCGAAGCCTGGCTTGAAAGGTCAATTACTCATCGACGGAAAAAATATGAGTACCTCCGAAGTCGGAGTTATCTGCCTGTGCGGCGAGGGGCCCCTGTGCACACGGCTGCCAAGGAAAAATGGATTAACACGCAAAATTCAGTTCCTGGTCTAGGGACTTCGTCAGAGGTAAAAGCTGGCGAACGAAAAAAAAATTGTCTTATTTCTACACAAGTCCCGAATTCATTCTATGGTATGCAGTGTCTTTTACTGAGACATTTGTTTTCAAATTCATCCAATCCATCTTCTATTTCTTTAGTTGTTTTCCAACTCTCACATACATATGTAAGGGTGGATGATACATTTGATGTCAAACTCTTGGTCTTTGTTTTTGTGCTTAGTCATTTTGATTTCCACATTTATCAAGGTCACTATCAAGGTTGAAAGTCATTGCTGCCTTCGCTAACTCTGATTCCAATATCCTTTTTGTGTCTCCTTCTTGACCTATGGGAGCCACGATAGCTCAGTGGTTAGTGAACTGGAATACAAAGGGCAAGAGGTAGGGTTCGATCCAAATCGACGGCTCCGGTTCACCCAGCCTGTAATGGTAACTGGATTTTTTTCTGGGAAAGTAAAGCGGCACGGGCGTAATACCGACCACATTACCCCAAAAAGCATGTGCCGAAGGTCTATAAAATGTATGGTCACTAACACCATATTCCATATACGCCACTTGGCGTGACGGGGGTCCTTTTTTTTTTTTTCTTGACCTATGCAGCTTATAACCACAACGTCATTGCAAAAATGAAAGTGAAAACTACTTAGAGCTGGTGGGCCATGCGCAGACAACCGAAGGTCTTGACGCGGTCAACGAAAAATTGAATTTCTTTGTAATTACTCAAGACATTCATGTCCATCATACTTGGGGCCCATGCAGGCACGCGCACTTTAACACGTACCTACTAATCTTCGAATTTATGTCACTCCTGGAATACTTTGCAAAGATTGTTGGACTGCCTGTCCACTGTCACCAAGACATACAAGAGAAAACAGAGTAGATCAGTTTGCTAACACAGAAGGACTGAAAATAAGTGCAGAGAAGACAAAGATTATGAGGATAAATACCAAAAAAATACAAAGAAAGTTACATTCAGAGGAATGAAACTAGAAGAAGTGGATCACTTTAAATACCTGCGAAGCTATATTTCATCAAATAGCGACATTGAGAAAGAGATCTCTGCTAGAATAGGCATTTCAGCCCAGGCATTAAATAGACAGAAACATTAGTACCAAAATTAGAATGTATAAGTCAAATGGGCGATACATGCGCTTCTAAGCAGCAGGGGGATGACCCAGAAGATAGAAAGCCAACTTGGAGGATTCGAAGGTCGCTGTCTTAAGAAGATTCTAAATCCGTTGGGATCAACACATCGCAAGCAAAGAAGTCACCAGGAGAGTAGGCATTAACGACACCAATAAAGAAGTCAAAGGATGACGTTGCAAATGGCTAGGCCATGTTTTACGAATGGAACGAACCAGACATCCGCACCTAGCATTAACATGGACACCACCTGGTAAACGAAGAAGAGGAAGACCATTGAGGACATGGCGACGAACCATACATGATGAAATGATAGAGACTGGCAAGAGCTGGCGAGAGTTGTCTGTGCCTACTCCAGACCTGATTGGGTGGAGATCTCTTGTGAGTGCCCTATACTCCGATTAGAGTTCAGGGGATTAGGAAGAAGAAGATTGCGTTAGGTTTGCTCTCAGCCTTTTAAAACCTTCAATATTAATTAGCAATATAAATAGGTTCACTTACGATAAATGTCTTATTGAAACAATAAAATACAATGGGTCCTTTACATTACAGGAGACAGACTGAATAAAGAACTTCTTGACTTTCGAGTTTAATTTTCCCAAAAGAAATAATTTCAAGTGAATGAATCCGTTCCAGATCCATGAAACGTACTAATTATTTAAAATTTTAAGTACAAATACGATTAAATAATAATAATAATAATTGACTTCACTCAAGATGCAATAAAGCGTGTCAAATCATCAGACAAAATCACCATTGCTGTTATTGAGTTATTTGCGGGTCATCATCGTTGCACTCCCAACATGTCCATAGGTGCTCAGATCCTCTCCTCAGCAAGTCCCGCAGTGTCCAGCGACTGACGACTCCAGTTCTATGTTGGTTGATAAGTCTTCTTACACGCCCACTAAGTTTCTCGTTTCTGGCTGTGCCCATCTTAACTCCCATCTCTTTCATACGAAGGAGTGACGTGGACCAATGGTTGTCGAAGTCCTGTGTCATTCTCACTTCCCGGAGAACATTGATGATGTCCATTGTTGTCCAAGAAGGAAATAACTCTACAGGCAAAAAACGGACACTCTACAATACAATATTTTCATTCTAGCTTTGTCCTACCAATGTCAGACCTGGACAATAGATGCAAGAACAATAAGAAACATATTTACTACAAAGGTGAAATGTGTTAGACGAATGGCAGGAAATAGCCGGAGAGATAGATCAAAAGTGAATAGTAAAGTAAGTAAAGTACCCCCGTCACGCCAAGTGGCGTATAGGGAATATAGTGTTAGTGACCCTATATTTTACAGACCTTCAGCACATGATTTTTGGGGTAATGTGGTCGGTATTACACCCGTGCTGCTTTACTTTCTCAGAAAAAAAAATCCGGTACCCATTTTAAGGCTGGGTGAACCCGGAAGCCGTCGGTTGGGATCGAACCCTACCCCATGTCCTTTATTGTCCATTTTACTAACCACTGAGCTATCGCAGCTCCATAAAAGTGAATAGTTGAGAAAATAAAGTTAGGATTAAATCCCGCTATAGAATACATACAGAAAGAGCAGCTATATATATATATATATAATGGTTTGGCCACATGATAGGACAAAAATACCAAAATGCAACACAATGAGGCTTTAATAAACATTACGAGCACACCAGACCCAAAGGCCGACCACTAATAAAATGGATTGATGGAATATTAGAAACACTAGGAAATATAACAGCAGAAGAGACGAACAGAAGAGCAAAACACGCAAATTATATACCCTCTAGACGCTGAAAGAGAAACGTTGAAGGTAAGAAGAAGAATTATAATAATGCTAAAATGCATGATATCATACGTCAACACAACACAAATTGTTAATGACATAACCCACACAACAAAACATATTTAATTAAATTATATAGAATCACGACACAAATATATGTACTCAATTTTGTCTACTACGTACTACGCAATTATAAATCGATCATATCTTTCTTCCCGCCTACGTAATTATAGTCGATATATTCAACCTTGACCTTTATGAAAGTGGCACGACACATTTGTTTTTCTTGGTTATATAATTTATATTATTTAAACAGTTTATATACACATGAGACATGTTCAGAACACGAAAGACGAATAGGGCAGACCACTGTGAACGAGATTGGAGCCTCATCACGTAACACTCCAAAGAAAGCCATGGAGAGAAATTCTAACTATTGTTTTAAGAAAACAAACGATGAAGTATTAAAACAACTGAAAATAAAAAGAGAACTACTAAATACAATTAAGACAAGACAAATGAATTTTTTGGGGCATGTTAAAAGACACAACAGCCTACTAATAGTAATATTGGAAGGGAAAATACAAGGTAAAAGAGGCAGAGACACGCCAAGACTAACATGGACGAGTAACATCAAAAGATGGACAAGTCAATCTATAACAGCCTGCACCATGAAAGCAAGAAACAGAGTAGAATGGCGATCCATTGTAGCCAACCTTCGTTGCGGAGAAAGCACTCGATGACGATGATGATGATTATAAACACATTTTATCATAACAAATCACACACAAATTTATAACTCTTTTTTTATAATTGGCATACACACGTGAATGGGGTATTTTTGGGAATAATAGAATCAAAGGCTATCTAACTGTCGTGTTTATAATTCTTTTTTTTTTTGTTACTATTCTTTTTTTTTTAATCAAAATATCTTGATTTAGTATAGGTAACCTTATAGTTAGGGAGCCGCGATAGCTCAGTGGTTAGTGAATTGAACTACACGGGATAAGAGGTCGGGTTCGATCCTGATCGACGGCTTCCGGGTTCACTAAGCCTTTAATGGGTACCGGATTTATTTCTGGGAAAGTAAAGCGGCACGGACGTAATACCGACAATATTATCCCAAAAGACATGTGCCGAAGGTCTGTAAAAAGTATGGCAACTAACACCATATTCCCTATACGCCACGTGGCGTGACGGGGCTCTACATTCTTTTTTACCTTACCTTCAACTGAGGAATTATGATTTGTCTACAGAAAAGTAGAGAGGATTGTGGTTTTACTGCTTCCGACATATTCGGCGTTTTAACAACTCCTTTGTTCTTTAGTATAGCTGATATGGTCGACTTAACTATCCCATTTGAACAACCCACTTCGATATATGTTTGACATTCTCCCATTTAATGACAAGTTGGCTTTTTTTTTCATTTCTATCGTAGTCAGTGTTCTTCCTCTTGAAGCTTATCGGTGCTGGTAACAATTCTAAGCATACCTTTATGGATGTGTCATTTCAAAAAGAGAGTAACATTGAGCAGAGAGGCAAACACAGCAGGAATCCGTTCCCTCAATGAAATCGAGATGCTTGCACAGAACAGAGACAAATGGCGAGATTTGATAAAAGATCTTTGCAAGGAATGAGACTAATAGAAATGAATATTTAGAAAAGAGAAAGAGTATCTGGGTCTATACCCTATAGGCCGGCCACGGCTCGAAAGGTCAATAGATAGAATTTCAAAGAGGCGTAGATCAAGGAGACACAAAGAAATAAATTGAATCAGAATAGCGCATTCAGCAATGACTTTTAGAAACCTTGATAAAACATGGATATAACATTTACTAAGCACAAAAGAAATCCATTTGGATAGGACACACACTGCGGAAGCTAACTGAGAGTATTACACAACATGCCCTTTTATGGAATCCCCAAGAAAAAAGACAAAGAAGAAGGCCAAAATATTCATGGATAAGACAGGTGGAAGTAGAGATAAAGATAATGGAGAAGACATGGAATGATCTTAAAAAAATGGCAAGAAACAGAACGGCTTGGAAAGTGTTTGTTAAAGATGTATGCTCCACAGTGAGTTGAAATATAGAAGAAGAGGAAGAAAAAGAGACGAAGAAGAAGAACAAGCACAACAGCAAAGCTCAGGATTTTCAAATCAAATGTATTATCCAACTTTACTTATGCATACGAAAGCGGGAAAGCAAATTAAAGAAATAGAAAATAATTTCAATGCATTTGAAAACAAATGATTCAGGAAAATACCCTGTAAACCAGAGAATTAATTCAAGACTTGAGCAGCAATAAGAGAAATGGCAAAGCATTCAAAAGTATCATTTATAATCAACAGAAGAAAGAGATCATATTTTGGCCATGTGTTGAGAAGAGATAACATGATAATTTCAAAGCAGACCCTCAAATGGAAATCAGAGGTTAAAAGAAAAAGAGGACGACCTTAAAAAAAACAAAAAAAAAAAAAAAAAAAAACCCACTAGAAATAATTTAGAATAGAAACACTAAAAAGAACACTGAGAAGAGAGGTAACAACAGCGGGCATTATCTCCCTACCCGAGATTGAACAACGCCCAGAACAAGGATGTGGGGAGAAATTGAATACGGGTCCTGTGCCTAGTGTAATACTTGATAACAACAATCGTCTAACACAGACAGACTAGAATATCTGCCCCACGCGCCATATTCGGATTGAAAGGATAATAGATAGTATGAGTTTCAAAGATGAAATGAAGTAACCCCCCACCCCTCTCCTCCTTCTCCCCCCCCTTTCTCTCTCTTCTCCCCCCCCCCCCCCCCAAGCGCTATAACAATACACTTGGAAAAACCTCAGTGAATTAAATAGACTCTCACTGAACCAAGTCACTGGAGAACTTATCACTTTATTCTTTTATTTTAGTTTGAGTGGTTGCATTTCTTTTGGTTGAATTTTCACATTTTTCCTTAAAATTAAATTGCATTTCAATCGAAATTTTTTGTCCAATTTCAAAGTTGCAGTTTTTTTTAATATATTTTTTTCATTTTATATTTTATATATATATTTTTTTGGCCACCTTTCACCTCTGGCGAAGTCCCTAGCTGAATTTAATTATTAACTGAACTTTACGTGTTTATCCGTTTTTCCATGGCAGCCGTGTGTACAGGGGTCCCACGCCGCACAGGCAGATAACTTCGTCTTCGGAGGTACTCATTCTTCTCAACTCTAGAGGCAAAACGGGCACTATACAATACAATCTTCATCCCAAAGTTGTGCGACTAACGCCAGTCCTGGACCCTAAATGCAAGAACATTAAGAAAAATGATCACTTTTGAGATTAGATGTGTTAGACAAGTGACAGGAAACAGTCTGAGAGATCAGATTAGAAATGAAGAACTGAGAATAAATGTAGGAATAACCCCTGCCATAGAATATATAAAGAAACAACAGATAAAATGGTTTGGCCACGTGGCACGGCAGAAAGATCAAAACACAAAACAACGAACCCTCAATAAAAGTTGCTAGAATACCAGACCCAAGGGTCGGCCACGAAAAAGATGGATCGACGGAATACTAGAAGCACTAGGAACATAACAGCATCAGAGGCGAACAGAAGAGCAAATTATATCTCCCCTCGACGCTGAAAGGCAAACGAGGAAGGAAAGAAGATGAGTAATTGGCGTTTCAAGCCGGGACTTGTTGCTGCAATCAGGGGCAGTTGCCGCAGAGAGAATTTATAAATACAAATCCCAACTGGTGCAGCCGGGATTTGAACTCGCAACCTCTCTGTCTCGAGACCGGCGCCTAGATGTGTGTGTACTGTTGTGGTTTGCAATATAACTGTGATATTCGCGCCTTTCGGTCCGACACATTCGACTTCAGCACGATATTTCTAGTACCTAGTTGTCTTCCCTCTCCGATCCTTATTCGACTAGAAGGTTAGCTGTTGCTAGAGGCACCACGGAGAGTTGGAGTAGGGTCTGGATGGTTCTGGTTCACCGATCCTGGTGCAAGCCATCAGCTGTGGGTCGCTGACAACTTCCAGCTCTGCTACCGTGAGACGCGCCTTCGCCTCCAATAATGGTAGCAACAAAGAAAAAGACGGCATCGCAATGCACAATAAAGACAAGTGGAACAATATTAAAATAGGTAAATTAATTTCAATAGCTGGGAACAATGTTAACCTCAAATAGTGGATGTACAACAGAGGCGAGATGCAATAGCTCCGGCAAAAGCAGCTTTACAAACAAACAAAAAATGAGGAAGATATTGTGCAATCCATTGTTGACAATAGAAACGAGAAAAAGAGTTCTTAAATGTTATGTAGAGCCAGTTTTAACTTATAGACGTGAATCACGAATAATAGGACAACAGACAAGAAAATCACTAGAAGCTGTAGAAATGTGGTTTTACAGAAGAATGTTGAGAATACCACGGACAGCTAAAAAGAGTAATGAAAATGTTCTGAAAGAGGCCAAAGCAAAGAGAAAGCTAATTTTCAAAATTAGAAAGAAACAATCATCATTTTTTAGCCATGTAATGAGAAGGTAACAGCTAAAATATATTGTGACAACTGGGAAAATTGAAGGACGAATCGATTGAAGGAAGCAAAGAGACGGATAGCAGACAGTTTAAGATACAATAGTTTGGCAGAAGGTCAACAACGGAAAGGATAAATAGCTGTCGAGATCGAAAATTGTGGAGGTACATTATCACCTACGCAGCAGGCATGGTACTTTATGATGATTCTTTTGTTTAATTCTGTCATATTTTCCATCATTTGTTGTAGTATGTCCAAGACAGTCACATTCTTGCACTCTTTTTAGCTTCTGTACATGTACTTAGATATCTCTTTGTATATTTTGTGTATTTTCTCTGCTTATAATAATAATCATGGACAATAGGGCAACAGACAAGAAAATCCCTGGAGTCTGTAGAAATGTGGTTTTACAGAAGAATGTTGAGATAATTCAGTCCCTTCAGACTTCATTATATATGTAAAAAAAAAAAAATGACTCAATGTCACCGACCAATGAAAAAAAAGTTACTAAACGATTGGGCGTTGTAAATTATTTAGTTAAGCTCCTCCCACCTGCCGTCGAAATACCAGTGTCGGCGTTCTATCAACTGTCAGGGACCTAGCAGTTCTAGCTCTTCGTCGGTTTTCTCAGATAATAATTTGCGTCAAAACAAGCTGGTTAAAAGAAGCTAGAATCGCCATGCTGCCTGTTGTGGTAGCTCTTACTAATACAAAAGAGCTTAATGTTGCAGTACCTCTGGCTGGATTAGTAGTTTCCCAACATAGTCTTAAACTAGGCTAACCCTGAGAAAAAGTGCACCCTGTCCTCGTGGCATTAAGTCAACAACAACGTAAAAACGTTCCATTCCATTAGTTTTAGTATAGGAAGCTTTCTAGGACGCCCGCAAGGAACATTTTATACCATTGGCGCGAAATCTCAGCGATTGAAATAAAAATAAAACTTAACCTGGCTATTGTTTTTATTTTAATTCGTTTTTTATCTTCTTTTTTTTTTTTTTTTTTTTTTTTTTTTAAGTTTAGTTATTAGCTTCTCAACAGAGGTGACTGAGGCCTGCCCTGTGGACTTAGCTCTGCAGCCAACCAGGTTCTTAGGGCACCAGTGTAAGAAGTTGTTACTGGAGACAGGACCTAACCATCCCTTCCCCCCTACTCTACCCTACCTTACCCCCTAACCCTTCCTCCCCTACCCTACCTTACCCCCTAACCCTCCCTTCCACCTACCCTACCTTACCCCCTAACCCTCCCTTCCACCTACCCTACCTTACCCCCTAACCCTCCCTTCCACCTACCCTACCTTACCCCCTAACCCTTCCTCCCCTACCCTACCTTACCCACTAACCCTTCCTCCCCTACCCTACCTTACCCCCTAACCCTCCCTTCCACCTACCCTACCTTACCCCCTAACCCTTCCTCCCCTACCCTACCTTACCCCCTAACCCTTCCTACCTACCCTACCTTACCCCCCAACCCTCCCCTACCCTACCTTACCCCCTAACCCTTCCACCTACCCTACCTTACCCCCAACCCTTCCACCTACCCTACCTTACCCCCTAACCCTTCCACCTACCCTACCTTACCCCCTAACCCTCCCTCCCCCTACTCTACCTTACACCTAACCCTCCCTCCCACTACCCTACCTTACCCCCTAACCCTCCCTCCCCTACTCTACCTTACACCTAACCCTCCCTCCCCTACTCTACCTTACACCTAACCCTCCCTCCCCCCACTCTACCTTACACCTAACCCTCCCTCCCCCTACCTTACCTTACACCAAAAATTCTCCTTCTCCATACCCTACCTTACCCCCTATCCCTCCATCACCCTACCCTACCTTACTCCAAAACCCACCCTCCCCTCCTTTACCCCACCATACTCCCTAACCCTCCCTTCCCAAAACTCTACCCTTCATTACCCTCTAACCCTCCCTCCCCCATGCCATAACTTACCCCATTCCCGTCCCTCCCTCTTGCTCTATCCTACCTTACCCCTAACACTCGCTCCCTCCACACTACAATACCCTACTTTACCCACTAACACTCCCTCCACGTGCCCTACCCTGCCTTACACCCTAACCCTCCCTCCGTCCTGTCTACCTTTCCCCATACTCCTTCCTCCCCTTACTCTACCCTACCATATCCCCTAACCCTCCCTCCTCCCTAATCTACCTTACCCCGTAAACCTCTCTCCCCCTACCCTACCATACCCCCTAACCCTCGCTCCCCCTACTCTACCTTACCCCCTAACCCTCCCTCCCCCTTACACTACCTTACCAAACAACCCACCCTCCCCCTACTCTACCCTACCTTATCACCTAATCCTCCCTTCCACTGCCCTACTTTAACCCGAACCCTCCCTCTCTCCCTACCCTAATTTACCAACCAACACTCCCTCCCCTACTATACCCTACATTACCCCCTAACCCTCCCACCCCTACCCAACCTTACTCCTAACCATCCCTCCCCCAACTCTACCTAAAACCTTAACCCTCCCTACTCCTTACCCTTTTTTAACAACCAGCCCACCCTCCCCCTACTCTACCCTACATTACCCCCTAACCCTCCCTCCCCGTACTCTACACTACCTTACCCGCAACCATCCCTTCCCCCTAATCTACCTTACCACCTAACCCTCCCTGTCCTCCCTTCACTACCTTACCCCCTAACAATCCCTCTCCCTGCCCTACCTTACCCCCCTAACACTCCTTTCCCACTACTAATTAGCATTTTTCTAAAATCACGGCATTTAACTGCACCATTTTTTTTTTTTAGGTAATACTATGAAAGTTGGAGCCGCGATGGCTCAGTGGTTAGTGAACTGGACTACCACGGACAAGGGGTAGGGTTCGATCCCAACCGACGGCTTCTGGGTTCACCCAGCCTTAAATGGGTACCGGATTTTTTTCTGGGAAAGTAAAGCAGCATGGGCGTAATACTGACCACATTACCCCAAAAATCATGTGCTGAAGGTCTGTAAAATATAGGGTCACTAACACCATATTTCCCTATACGCCACTCAGCGTGACGGGGGTACTTTACTTTTTACTTTTACTATGAAAGTTGATGTTTATATTTCATTTGGTATGTATGTCATATGTGTGGTATATGTCATTGCATATATCTGTGATCACTTCAATACCAAAATCTTCTAGTGTCTGTATCATCTCAACCTGTATTTAGTCAGGTCCTGGGCGTAATACTGACCACATTACCCCAAAAAATCATGTGCTGAAGGTCTGTAAAATATAGGGTCACTAACACCATATTTCCCTATACGCCACTCGGCGTGACGGGGGTACTTTACTTTTTACTTTTACTATGAAAGTTGATGTTTATATTTCATTTGGTATGTATGTCATATGTGTGGTATATGTCATTGCATATATCTGTGATCACTTCAATACCAAAATCTTCTAGTGTCTGTATCATCTCAACCTGTATTTAGTCAGGTCCTGCTGTTTTTCCCTTTTTTCATTATTTTTTTTAGCGTTTTCTACTTCATATTTCATTATTTTACAGCTGTACGGGCGTCTGATATGTTGCAGCTTAGGTGCGACTGATGGCTATGCCCAACTATTAGTGTCGGGGCAGGGGAAGCTCTAAAGCATTCAGTGGACGTCAACCTCGGCTGTTCCCCGGGTTTCCTGGCTTTCCTATCTAAGTTCAAACGGCGTTTGACGGTGAGGTTGTCCGATGCATCACCTGGGGTGTGCGTTACCAGGTACGAGCAGGGCAGGTAACAGACTGAAAGTAAATCGTTATGCAGTTCAAGGATTTGAGAGCCGGTTACCATCAACTATAACACTTTCGCCAGGTCATCGAGAAGAGATTTCAGCACTTCATTGCACTTCTTGTGAAGGTCACAAGATGAGGCGTCCGAGGTCTGTTCTCGATCACTTTTGGGTGTCCGGTTAGCGCAATCGATAGGCGGTTGGCTTACCACGGCAACAGCCGGGGTTCGTAATCCTGGCGAGGACACCTGGGTTTTACTAATTCCCTAAAAATTAGTGGGAGCCGCGATAGCTCAGTGGTTAGTGAACTGGACTACTACGGACAAGGGGTAGGGTTCGATCCCAACCGACGGCTCCGGGTTCACCCAGCCTTAAAATGGGTACCGGATTTTTTCTGGGAAAGTAAAAGCAGCACGGGCGTAATACCGACCACATTACCCCAAAAATCATGTGCTGAAGGTCTGTAAAATATAGGGTCACTAACACCATATTTCCCTATACGCCACTTGGCGTGACGGGGGTACTTTACTTTTTTTTTTTTTACAGCTGTACGTACATTTTATAAATGGTTTGTTGTCCCTTTCGTTATGAAATAATTCTGTTATATATTCCTGCCATCTATCGATTATATATTTATTGTCTGTTTGCATTCTCCCCTCTTTGTATGCAATACAATCGTTTCCTGCAGCTTTTTCTGTCTTTATTAGTCATTCTCTTTATTTCTGTCTGCATCCCTCTTACATTTTGTTTACTTTCCATAGTTTCGACTTCTATACATCTTTGGTTGAGCCAGTATTCTTTTGCCTTTTTGTACATTTTGCGTATTTCATTATCAATTTTCTTGTATCTGACAGTGTTCTTCGCTTGTATTCTTTCTTCCATTTTTTTAAAGATGTCAGTTATCCATTTTGTTTTTTATTATTTTCCTTGTCGGGTAAGGTGTCACAAGATTCTTGTATGCTGTTCTTTACACATTGCCATTTGGTTGTGACTTTTCCTTCAGGATTTTGACTTCTGTACTGCTCAATCCCTTCTTCTAGCAGCTTCTGATATGTGTTCTTTACTTGTACTGTATACGGTTCTTTAACACCTTTCTGATTTAAAGCTATTGTATCTATTAGTATAGCTGAATTAGTCTTTTGTTTGCTTCTCTTTAATTTGATTTTCATTTCAATCATTATAGGATTGTGATCTGAATTAATATCTGATCCTGGATAGGTTTTAGCTTTCTTGACGCTGTTCCGGAATTTGTTTTTATCATTATGTAATCTATTTGATTCCTCTTCCTATCTCCAGGGCTTTTCCATATGTATAATTTCCTTTTCTCTTGCTCAAAGAAGGCGTCACATATTATCAGCCTTTTTTCTTCACAATATTGTATTAATCGTTCTCCTCTATCATTTATTTTCCTAAATCATGTCCTATAATGATCTTATATCTACCTTTTCCAACTTTAGCATTCATGTCAACCATTACAATCAAGATCTCTATAGATTTCACTTGCTTCATAACTGTATTTAGATCTTCATAGTATGCTTCTGTTTGTTTATCTGTATAATCTTGAGTGGGTGCGTATGTCTGTATTATTGCTATGTCAAATGGTTTTGCCTTCATATTTAATAGTATAATCCTTTCATTGTATGTCCAGTGGGTATTTTTTATATTTTTACAGCTCTCGTTTTATTAGTATGCCTACTCCTCTTTGATGTTCTGTTGTGTTACCTGAATATATAAATGTACATTTATCGTCTTGTATGTATCCACTTTCTTTCCATCTTGTTTCTGATATGTTCTGCTTCTAACATAAGATTTTCTAATTGTCCTTGTTGGTATAAGGTTCTAACATTCGATGGAGTTATTTTTAGCTCGTTCTTAAAACAATAGTTAGAATTGGAAAGCTCCATGGCTTTCTTTGGAATTTTACGTGATTAGGCTCCAATCTCTTTCACGGCTGTGTGCCATATTGATAGCTAAGAAGAGTAATGAAAACGTTCAGAAAGAGGCCAAAGCAAAAATTGAGCTAATTTCCAAAATTAGAAAGAAACAATCATCATTTTTTGGTCATGTAATGAGAATAGAACAGCTGGAATATATTGTAACAACTGGGAAAATTGAGAGACGAAGAGATAGAGGGAAATAAACAAACAAAGAGAAAAGATACAAGACAGCTTAAGAGAATGGCTTGGCAGAAGATCAACAACAGAAATGATTAATGATTATCACCAACGCCAGCAGGCCCGGTACTTGATGATGACGATAATAATAATATTAGTCTTTTAGATATTTATGCCCAAACATTATTATTCATTTGTCTTATTTATTATGTTAACTAGTTGTTGTAGGTCTGTGTTATCTGCTAGGAATACGGTATTATCATCATATCTGCTAGTAATACGGTATTATCATCATATTTAGGATCATTTCGATTGTATGTCCATTATGGTTAGACCTGGCATCTCCATGATGTCGTTAAAGATTTGCCCATTGAACAAATTGAAATTAAACAAACATGGTGATAGGAATCACCTGCATCCGTAAAGGTAAAGGTGAAGGTAAAGTACGAGACTTGAACCGGCGTCTTGGCACGCAAGTTTCCACCCATATGTGCTCGGCCGCCTATCCAGAAATGTTCGCAGATTTCTGTATAGTGTCGCCTCAAGCATCGAAACTCAGATGCGAGGCGACATTCCTCACCTTCCCAGGGTAATACCCTGGTACCCATTTCTGCCAACGGCTGGGTCGACCGTGGGGGTGTATATATATATATATATATATATATATTTTTTTTTTTTCCAACCACCAATACAATTCACACTGCTTCCAGCGGGAATCGAACACGGGTTGTCCGAACGTCGGTAGTCCAGTCGGTTGGTTTTCCCAAATTGGCTACCGAGGCCCCCATATGCAGCCGTGCCGTTCTCCTCTTTTTCATCATTGTAAGAACCAAGTAAAAGATATACAAAGCTTGGGGACCTCGGTAGCCTAGTTGGGAAAACCACCCGACTGGACTACCGACGTTCGGACAACTTGTGTTCGATTCCTGTTGGAAGCAGTGTGAGTTGTACTCGTGGTTAGAAAAAAAACAAACTCCCCCACGGTCGCCCCAGCCACTGGCAGAAATGGGTACCAGGTTAGTGCTCTGGGAATACCGCCTCGCATCGTGAGTTTCGATGCTTGAAGCGACACTATCCAGAAGTCTCCGAACACTTCTGGATAGTCGGCCAAGCACATATGGGTGAAAATTCGCGCGCTGAGACGTCGATTCAAGTCCCGTACTTTACCATAAGCCTTGCGCTAACATTGCATCTTCATATTTTGCATTTTATTATTTAATGAATCTAATGACATTTTTTTAAAAAGGAAAAAGTGTAACAGCTTTACGTAGGTGAGAGACAAAACAAAAGTAGAACGGCGTTTCGGCCTGCTAAAGGCCTTTTGGCCGAAACGTCGTTCTACTTTTTTTTTTCATCAACGTAATGCTGTTACCATACCACTTTTTCCTTTTTTAAAAAAAAAATCCATTATTATCATTAGCTTTACAGGAACTTCGCATTTCTATACATCTTGATGCTTCGTTATGCCTTTACCCATTTTATTATTTAGCCCTGCTGTATGGTCTATCTTCAGCAAGCATGTGGACTATTTTGTGGACAAAAAGAGCGCAGGAACCTGATTTTTGAGCCAAAAGTGGTGTTTTTAATATATCTTTCCAGAAGTCAAAAAGAGCTGCTGCATTTTGCGTTATTCTACCCAATACTATCAGGTTTCGTGAATTAATCGCTTACAATTAACACTAATTATTTAATTTTATCAACTGACCCTGTACACATTGAAAATATTTTTCTAAAACGAGACGATTGAAGTTACGTAATCTGACCACGAGCCTACTTGTGTACCGCCACCGAGGTACATCCCATTACCCGACATCACGCGGTCGACGTCACTTCCTCTTACTCCAAAATGTCGCGTCGGGACGCATCTGTCTATGTCGGGCGGTTGACCAAGAACACCCGAACTCGAGATTTAGAAGATATTTTTGAACCATATGGGAAGCTATTACGGTGTGATATCAAATATGGTATGATTTCTGTCTAATTTTTACTAGTGTATGTATGTAAATTCTACGTTTAATGTTTGTTTTTTTCCTCGTGTTTAACCCAATAAACTGACAGAACTACTAAGTACACTCACTACAAGGAAGGCGAAGACAGCAGCAATGTGGCAAGCCATGCTGGTGTGACTTACTAACTCTTCACTAGTTCTTGGCTTGGGTGATTAATTTAAAAACAAAAATGAATTATTGATTATCATGATATTATATGAAATTATGTTTATGGAGCGTTCTGTTAAACATTTTAAATTTAAAGAAATAATATTATAATTTAATGAAATGTATATATGCAATATATATATATATATATATTATTGATTCATTATTTTATTGATTATTATTTTTATTATAAATTATTTATAGAGGGAATCATGATTCATAGTTAGTTTTAGGAAATTAAATATAAAATACTGAAAAATAGTATTTTATTTGGTATTTACGATTTAGCGTCGTAAATTATCTCCCCTAAACAACGCGAGGGTAGCCGTACGGTAAAGTCCTATTATATGTAATATGTTTCATTTTCAGACCAATCAGTTGAGTCAGTGGCTGAGTGGCAATCATTTATCATAAATTATGAGTTTAGTATAAGTATCAATTTATTTTTGATTGGAGTAGCGTCCCCTTGCACTTTATTCGGTCGCTCTTGAATTGAATCTGCAATTAGAAGGCCCTGGTTTAGGGATTGGAATAGCCTACAACTTGTTACAGGACTAGCCAAACATAACCTTGCTGAAAAAAAATTTAATTTAATTTAAATGCACACAAACTAGAAACAGTTCATCATCATCATCATTGTGTGCCCTCTCCGCAACGAAGGTTGGCTACCATGGATCGCCATTCTACTCTGTTTCTTGCTTGCTTTGATGGTGCAGGTTATCATAGATTGACTTGTCCATCTTTTGATGTTACTCGTCCATGTTAGTCTTGGTCTGCCTCTTTTACCTTGTATTTTTCCTTCCAATATTACTTTTAGTAGGCTGTTGTGTCTTTTAACATGTCCCAAAAATTTCATTTGTCTTGTATTTATTATGTTCAGCAGTTCTCTTTTTATTTTCAGTTGTTTTAAAACTTCATTGTTTGTTATCTTTTGTTTCCATCCAATTCTACCTATTCTTCTATAAATCCACATTTCAAAGGCTTCAATTTTCTGTTCTGTTTTCTTGTCTAATGTCCATGTTTCTGCACCATACAAGAATATTGACACAGAAACAGTTATAAAATGTATATCCAGTCATTGAAGGGAGATCACTTGTTTTGCAGAAATATTTGGGACACTAAACTTAAACTCGTTATTTATCTCCAGACTGAAACCATATACCCAAGAATAAAATGTTAGTCATGATTTTTAGTATTTGTTTGATTTAGTTTTGTTCTAGCTGAGGGATTACTTTAATTTTGCGACACTAAACTCATAATTTACCTTTTATTTTTACTATAATAATAATAATTATTAAGGTAAAGACTGGTTTAGGGACATAAATTATTTCAGTTTTTGTAAAAGTAAAGTCCTCTTGTGAGTGACATGGCATTTTATTCAATGGTTCTCTAAATTATCATTAGAAAGACCCCTAAATTTGTAGAGAAAAGAAAGGGGAAACACCACAAGGATAAATTTCTGTTTCTTGAACCAAAAATAAAATAAATTGTATAAATAAAAGTGATGATTGATGAACATCATTAAGATAATTTTGTTTTAGTATTTGCGAACCACGGTAGTTTTGTTGTGACTAATGTCAACTAAAGAGGAGATAACTAACGTTATGTCCCAAAACTTGCAAATTACCAATTTTGGATAGTATTATTTAATTTATACTTAAAAATTATGCTGTTAATTGTGTTATATACAGGATTTAACAATAACATAATAGTCTATAACTAGTAGTCTAAGTAGTATTTAAGTTTGTAGTAATTCACAAACTCATAAGTTTGGTAGTTTAGTTACCTAGTTTAATAAAACAATACGTTAATAGTCATGCATGATTGTGAATAATTAGTGCAATTTACTAATTATTTAAATTCTTTTTCGATGATCGCTGTTAGTAAAAGTCCCTGTGGGCTTTTTTGTAATCCCGTTGCATTTTTTACATTGTATTTTTAATAATTTGACTTTCACCTGTAATTAACCATGTCAGTATTGTCAGCATTCATAATAAAATAAGCTGACCAAGTTCTTGAAAATGCACTCCGCTGTAAGAATCACAAAAGACAGTAAAATTTATTCAGGAAAAGACATTACATTGCAGATATAGACAATACTTCAGGCGAACGAAAGATAGATAGATAAATGCACTCCGTGTATAGTAAATGACTTTTAACTATAGTATTTTCTTAACAATTTAAAAATAAATATTATTATTATGAAAAGAGAAATATTTCCTTTTTTTTTTTTTTTTTTTTTTTTTTATACTTTATTTCTGAATTCTATGAAAAAAAATAAAGGTTCCCTTCACACCTTGCTAGTCATATGTGGAATATGGTGTTAGTGACCATATTTTTCCTATGACCATGGCACATTTTTGGGTGATGTGGTCGGTATCACGCCAGGCCGCCTTTACTTCCAAGAAAAATCTATGGTGCCCATTTTTGTAGGCTGGGTGAACCCCGGAGCCTTGTCAGTCCGAAAAAAAATCCTGCCACTGCTGGGGATTGCCCTTCTGGTCAGACAGCAAGCACAGAATTCTATGTACTGCTCACTAAAATTTGTTAGACTGTCTAAAAATGTCAAATGTTATTTATTATAAAATAATGAACAAGTGGACAGTCAATAAATTTAATTGCACAACTTTTTGTTTAACTTTGATAATTAAACATGTGAATGATGATAAATGTTATTGAATTGTAGCAAAGTTCAATTACTGTCTTAGAATGTTTAAACAAGTAATTAACTCCCCTCTTTTTTTTTCTTATTTCCAATCACCCTTACAGGATCAGAAATGGGTAAGTAGAGATGTAATCAATAATAAGTGTCAGTGTATTATTATATAGTTGACATTGTTATTTAAGAGGTACTTGCTATTTTGCTTTCTTCTTCTGTATTGTTTCACATTCACTGGAGTCTGTAGAAATGTGGTTTTACAGAAGAATGTTGAGAATACCATGGACAGCTAAGAAGAGTAGTGAAGAGGTTGTGAGAGAGGTTGTGAGAGAGGTCAAAGCAAAAAGAGAGCTAATATCCAATGTTAGGAAGAGACAATCATAATTTTTTGGCCATGTAATGAGAAGAGAACAACTTGAATATATTGTAACAACTGGAAAAATTGAGGGACGAAGAGATAGAGGGAAGCAAAGAGAAAAAATAACAGACAGCTTAAGAGAATGGCTTGGCAGAAGGTCAACAACAGAAATGATAAATAGCTGCCGAGATCGAAAGTTGTGGAGAGACATGATCACCTATGCCACTAGGCCCGGTATTTGATGATGGTGATTGTTTTGCAGAGAGTGTCTATACAGAATTACAAGTTACAACACTGCAACACATCAGGCTTTTTTGGGGGGGCGGGGCTAGGGCCTCTTTTGTTGCTTTCCCTTTTTCAATTTCACTTAGTTTAGTGTCTTTTATTGGATTACTAGATGGACAAACTCTTTAAAAAAAGGAATTACACACTAACAAATACATTTGTGGGATTAAAAAATACAATGCAGACACTAAAAATCTAGCTGACAACTCCTACACTAACAGCGGTACCGTAACTTTTTACTTTCCGATACACTTCGTGTCATGCCAATTTCGATCATATGCATTTAGCTGCAGAGTGCATAGCTCAATTTGATTTGTGTGAACTGTCATCACACTATATTCTTCTTACATGTCATGTATCTTGGTATTGCTGAAATCTAATTCCTTGTTCAGTTATCTAAAACTTCATATATAATAAAGGCACCAAAATGGATGCTTCTTGCGTCCAAGCCATGTAAACAATGTTGACTTTTTTAAAAATGTAATCACAGGTTTGATAATAAATGTGTGTACACAGTTCGTTAACCAACGCTGTGGATCGAGTCTTTGTTCGCTGGCTTCGTTAGCAACCATAGAAGCTAATGACCTTACTTGTGCCGACGGTTGGTTTGGGGCAAGTTGTACGTTTCAATGTCACTGCTATAATGGCTTAGTTTGTGACAAAACTACAGGGACATGCCCAAACAATGACAGTTATCAGCACAAAATTTTCGGACCCCAGTGTCAGTACTTGGATTTTATTTGCAAATATGCCCAAGAATCTGAACCTACTTTCCTGTTTGATAACAACGACACCTCATGTAATCCTGACACAGATTCTGCATCAGTTGAGGCAACTCTCAATCAATCTTTGCTGTGCTCCTGGTTTGGGATTTATGCAAATGGCTTAAAATATCCGGACAGTTTCACGGTAAAACTGAATGGTTCTGCCTCATGTGACAATGTATCAAGGTTTGTAGTTGGTCTGCACGAGATTGATGCCTTCTGCTCTGGAGCTGGTCTGATCAACAAGTTACGGACTGAAAGGGTGATAGTTGCAAATATCTGCTCCATCTACATTGGCTGGGGTCGGAAAGTGGCCCTCAAACAGATCACAAACCAGACCGACAAATTTGATGCTTGTTATACAGGAGATGGATGTGGACCAGAGGCCGAAGTTAATAGCAAAACAAAGACCAATCTCTATGACAATGACTGCACACACACAATATTGGGAAGTGTAACCAATTCTGTTTACTGGTGTCTGGGCTTTGCGACGCCCCAGGGGACTCACATCATTCAAATCTATCATCGAGCTAGCACTATTATTCGGGTAAATAATGCCACTCTAAAGGCTTTCTCTGACAGTGGCGGAGTAGTGTTCCAGTATAATGATATATCATACCCTAATTTATCTGTGAACACTATTGTAGTCAAAACACAAACGTCAATGGCACACATTAAGATTGAGTTCTCACCGACCATTTCGCAGACCGACAGTGAGGTGCAAACATTTGCAGACACCTATTGTCTGGACGAGCATTCTTGGTCGTTTTGTGCAGTGTGTAGTGGGTGTAGTAAAGGCTGCAATGTCATCATTGGTACTTGTCACTGCAACTGTTTACATGGGATCTATGGACACGACTGTTCCGGGTCTTGTTTCAGTGTCTGTCCTTTATTTTAGGAAAAATCTGGAAAATGCCTACAATGTAAACATCTTGGCTATACCTGTAATGACACTTGTCCCGATGGTAATTTTGGGCTACAGTGTGAACAGATGTGTTCTGATGGCTGTGACATCATATGTACTCCTCTCAAATGTCCGGACAACTGTTTCAACGACACCTGTCAACAGTCGATCGGGAATCTGTACATGCAAGAGAACGTTCTATGGGTCAGACTGCACTCTCAAATCTCCGGACAACTGTTTAACGAAACCTGTGATTCCCACGTTCAGAAGAGTCTGCCAACTACAAGCCCAAGCATATGGGCACTTTAATGTGTTTCTGTGCTAGACATGGTTCATTTTTTGGTGTTTTTTAGTGAGGCTATGGCTCATATCTTGCTGTGTTTCTGTCCTAGCCATGGCTCATATCTTGGTGTGTGTCATGTTAGTCATATCTCGGTGTGTCTGTGTTAATCATGTCTCATATCTTTATGTGTGTCTGTGTTTAGTTATATCTCATGTCTTAGTGTGTACCAGTGTTAGTCATATGTCATATCTTTGTGTGTGCATGTCTGGGTTAGTGATATCTCATATCTTTGTGTGCATGTTTATGTTAATCATATCTCATATCTTTGTGTGTGCATGTCTGTGTCTGTCACATCTCATATCCTTGTGTGTGCATGGCTATGTTAGTCCCATCTCATATCTTTGTGTGTGCATATCTATGTTAGTCATATATCTTATCTTTGTGTGCATGTCTATGTTAGGCATGTGTCATATCTTTGTGTGTGCATGTCAGTGTCAGTTATATCTCATATCTTTATGTGCATATTTATGTTAGTCATGTGTCATATATCTTGATGTGTGTCAGTGTTCTCATGCCTCGTATCGCTGTGTGCATGTCTGTATTAGTCACATCTCATATCTTTGTGTGTGCATGTCTGTGTTAGTCACATCTCACATCTTTGTGTGTGTATGTCTGTTAGTCACATCTCACATATTTGTGTGTCCGTGTCTGTGTTAGTCACATCTTTGTGTGTGCATGTCTGTGTTAGTCACCTCTAGTGACTCGGGCAGATGGTGCTCGTAAACCTGGGAGGGCCTACCATCTAAGGGCAGAATCCCCCTACAGAAAAGACAATCTGCTGCCTTGCAGGAAGATTGGGGACAATCAAAGGCTAGGGAAAGCAAACCCGAATAAAATGCTGGCTGAAATCGGATGCACTGGGCCACTGGCGCAGAACACAGTGCAACGTATTAACGGGTGTTCAGTCAGAGTGGATCTGACAGACTCTAATTGTGATGTTCTGTCTGTGGGGGCGATCAACGCACTTAACCGTACAGCTGACATCATATGAAAGTCTGGAATCCTTACTCTGATTGAGTCCAGAATGCAGAGAGAGAGAGAGAGATATATAATATGGTTATGGTTAGTCGAAGGCCCGGTATCACTGCAAATGAGTTCAAATCCATAATTGCTCAACTACCTGTGCCAATGGAATCGTTCGAATTAACATCTCTTCTCATTGAAGGATCCAAACTAAGAAAGGCAGCTGCAGTCCCCATCATAGCAGTTACAGCACACACCAAAAAGACATAAAACGAAGTAACACCGAAAGTGAACGCAGCCAAATTGTCCATAATATGATATCATCATTTATTGTAAGCTATCAGAATATCGAAACAAGGTCTGGATGACAAACACAACTCACAGTTTGCACAGAGCACTGAACTCAGTTGCTCCAGCATCAAGCTGGACTTGATGAGGAAACTGCAACAATACACACTTTTCAGACAGGGTCTCAATGGTTCCTGCCGCCTTTCCGCCATATTGACCGGAAGTCCATAAGTATATAAAAAACACTTATAATATATAATACAGAACACTTTTTAATACAACATATTCTAGCCATCCTAGTAGACCTGCAGCAGGCTTATGATAGAGTCTGGCGTAAGGGACTTTTATTGAAGATGAGAGATGCCGGAATACATGGGAAACTGTACAAATGGGTCAAATATTTCCTAGTTGACAGAACATTACAAAGTAAATTTAATGAATCCTTATCAGACAAAGAGGTGCCAAAAGAAGGATTACCACAGGGATCACGAAGAATACTGTAATACCTGGAAAATGAAAATAAATATACAGAAAACAGTATATACAGTACAGTATTAAAAGTAACAAAATAGCTAAGGCAAACATCAAACTCAATCTCCAACACAATAGTCTACAAAAAGAGGAACACCCTACATATTTAGGAATGCAACTAGACCGACAATTAAACCTGAAGAAACACGTAGAGAATCTCACTAAGAAGGCAACACAAGGATTCCAACTAATGAAAAGGCTTTCCAGTACCTTATGGGGAACAGACAAAGAAACATTTAGAAATCTCTATCTGGGATATGTTCGCTCTGTTTTGGATCATGGTAGCTCGCTCCTAGTGACATGCAGCAAAACAACTAACATGTCACTGGACAAGATACAAAATAATGCATTACGACTCATTAGCATTACATGTTAGAAATATACAAGTGAAATTCCATCTATCTGAAAAACGACTACAAACACCAAGAGTCATCAAAGAAATACCACCAAGTACGAATTTTAAAAATCCTGAAATAAATGTAGAGATATGTGACAGAACAGATAAAAGGGCAGACCTAGTATCAGTAACACTAGCAGCAAGGAAAACAATAGATATTTATCCAGAAGATTGGATACATATATACACAGATGGTGTAACCACTAACGCTACTTCAAAAGCTGGATATGGAATATTAATACATTATCCAGATGGAACAGCAGAAGAAATATGTGGACCTTGTGGTGAAGTCTGTAATAATTATGGAGCAGAAATAACAGCTATAGAAACAGCAATTTATCATTTAAATACGATTTTCGATACCACCCCTTCGAAGAAAACAAACACAGTCATATTTACGGATTCCAAATTGGCTCTGCAAGCACTGGGAAACAACATGAACAAACTAGAACTAGAACTCACATAGCTTATCTTAGATACAAACTCATTAAAACACATAACATAAGATTGGTAGTGCACTGGATCCCGGGACACTCAAACATACCAGGAAATGATATGACAGATACATTAGCTAAGAGAGGATCCAGACAGATACATACATCCATCACACTAGACACAGCCAAACAAGTCATAAACTCCAACAGTAGGGAGGAGTGGCTGAATGGATGGGCCTTAGGGAAAACAGGGAGAGAACTTTTCAAATATATAACAAGACCAAATCTACAAGACAACAACAACAACCTAACAAGAAGAGACCAAACCACCATCTTCAGACTGAGAACAGGACATGTTATGCTGAATAACCACATTAATAGAATACAACAAAACCATATCCCAGAATGTCCACTCTGTAATCACCCACAATAAACTAGAACACCACCTGTTTCAATGTCCAAAGCTCACTGACATCAGAACAACACTACTTCCTCAATGACCCTCCAAATGGAACCACAGCAGAATCACAGCAGAAACACGGAACCACAGCAGAACTTAAAAATACCTGCAGATACTACTACATGGCATTGGGCCGAAGGGCATTAGCTCAAAGGTCGCTGGATCCATAACAACAACAACACTTTTTTTAATTACATATTGTAAGTCTTTACCCGATGGCCAAACAGAACATACTGTCAGGGAGTGCAGGCCATCACTTGTGTGTGTATGTGTAATAACATTTATAAGCAGACAAGTAATTTATTAGTAAAAATTGAGAACATCTTTCAACTCTAAAACTTAAAAACTGTTTATGAAATTTCAAAACTAAAACAAACGGGAAAAAATTGGCTCTAACTCAAAATTCTGTGTAAGGGTTTTTACAGTCACACAATTTGACATTTTTAACAAAAGGTCACGCATTTTCTCTTACAAACTGGATGTGATCAGTTTTAAAATATTGGTCACTTTCATATAAGCCCCTCTCTGTAATTTCATAGCTTTGTTCCAGCATCTGACATTCTGTCAAAAGCATTTAATCAACAATTTCTCCATCGTCTTTGAAGTCACTAAGATTAAATGGTCGCTGTTGTCTGTATGTGAAATTCCTTCAAACCTACCAGCATTGGAATCTCCAGTACACTTGGGATTGCTTTACACCAGGGTACTGGTTGGTCTCGAGGCCAAACGCCGGCCTCGAGACACAGAGGTTTTGGGTTCAAATCTTGGCTACACCAGTTGGGATTTTTATTTATGGTTTCGTTCTGCGGCAACCACTCTTGGTCTCAGCAAAGGCCTGGCTTGAAACGTCAATTACTCATCGACAGAAAAAAATATGAGTACCCCCAAAGTCGGAGTTATCTGTCTGCGGCAAGGGACTCCTGTGCGCATGACTGCCAAGAAAAAAAATGGTTTAACATGCAAAATTTAGTTCCTTGGGACTATGTCAAAGGTAAAAGCTAATTGACGAACGCAGAAAAAAAAACTTCACACCTACTGCCCTGAATCTCAGGTCATCCGCTGTAATAAGAATGACATTACTGAACATCTATATTTATTTTTCATGAAAAATCTTTGTAAAAGTCATTCTGCTCTTGAATTTGATTGAAAGTATTATCACTTGTTTCATTAACAAAATGAAACTTCACCTTGAGCGAAATAGAAACCATGTTAAAGCATATGACCAATAACAAGGCTGCTGGAGAGGATAACTTATCAGCTGAGATCCTCAAGGCAATTGATAGCCATAATTTAATACATCTCCAGAAAATGTTCAACATCATTTGGAAAGCAGAGAAGACGCCTCGTCAATGTAAAAAAGGAATCATTGTTAAGATTTTAAAAAAAGGGCAATCTTAGAGATTGTAACAACTGGAGAGGCATGACACTTTTGTCAGTTGCTTCAAAGTTATTCTGCAAAAGCATCCTAAATAGAATAAAGGATTCAATAGATACAGTAATGCGTGAAGAACAGGCTGGGTTTAGAAAAGGAAGAAGCTGCCTTGACCACATTTTTACTCTACGACTTATATTGGAGGAACACATTGAAAAGCAAAATCCTTTTGTACTTAACTTCTACTTAAAAAAAGCATTTGACAGTATTCATCGAGATTCTTTGTGGAAAATTCTGAAGCAATATGGCTTACCATAAAAAAATCATAAATATTATTAAAGACATTGTATGATGGTTACACATGTGCAGTTCGAACAGAGGAAGGACTGAGTGAATGTTTCCCAGTAGAAACTTGTTATAACGAGGATGTATTTTATCGCCCTTGTTATTTGGAGTTGTTATGGACTTCATAATGAAGAAATGCTGCACTGGTAATAAAGGCATCGAATGGATACAAGGAGACCATTTGGAGGACCTCGACTTTGCTGATGACATAGTTCTCATCAGCAGTCAGATAAAAACGATGCAGAAAAACACAAATGAACTATCATCAATAGCCAGCAAAATTGGGCTTGAAATCAATCATGAAAAGCTTAATTCCAACAGACGACAAAATATACATGGAAAACAAACCAGTGGAAGAGATCGATCACTTTATCTTAGAAGTCACATTGATCGAGAAGGGGATGCAAGCAAAGAAATTAGAATCACAATAGCTAAAGCAGCAATGTCTTTCAGAAGCCTTGAAAAGTTGTGGAAATCAAAACTCATCAGCACAAACACAAAACTTAGACTTTATTCAAATCAAATGTACTATCAACCCTTACGTATGCGTGTGAAAGCTGGAAAACAACAAGAGATATAGAAACAAAGTTGAACGCATTTTAAAATAAATGTCTAAGGAAAATACTTGGCATAGCGTGGAGCGAATTCAAAACAAATGAGGAAATTAGAGAAATCGCCAGTCAAGCACTTCAGTAATAAAGAAAAGATAATGGTCATATGTTGGACACGTGATGAGAAGAGATAATAACTGAATAGTAAAGCAATCCCTCATGTGGTAAACAACAGGTAAGAGAAAAAGAGGAAGACCCAGAGAGACACTGAGAACATTGATGAGAGAGACAAGAGCAGCTGGAATCGGCTCCCTCAATGAGATAGAGCTGCTTGCACAAAACATAGACAAATGGCGAGATTTGATAAAATATCTTTGAAAGAATTTTAAACTGCTAGAACAAAATCTCAGATAAGAGGAGTATCTTGGTCTACACCCGATGGGGGCCGGCTACGGCTCATAAGGTCAATAGATCATCACTTGTTACATTTCATAAAGCAGGGGTCACACTATTACATGAATCCATAGTATTGTGTACTACAGGAACTGTATAGCCAGCAGAAAAGATTGATTTATTTGCTAGTTACCCACAATTTTAAAATTATGGTATTGGTTTACCTGCTATTAATAACAACCATAGAAGAGAGCCACCAAAATGAGTCCTGTGAGCCTTGAGGAGACACCAAAATAAGTCTTGTGGGCCTTGAGGAGACACCAAAATAAGTCTTGTGGGCCTTGAGGAGACACCAAAATAAGTCTTGTGGGCCTTGAGGAACCACCAAAGTGAGTCTTGTGGGCTTTTAGCAACCACCAAAATGAATCTTGTGAGCCTTTAGCAACCACCAAAATGAGTCTTGTGAGCCTTTAGTATCCACCAAATTCAGTCTTGTGGTACTTTAGCAATTACCAAAATGAGTCTTCTGGGCCTTTAGCAACTACAAAAATGAGTCTTGTGGGCCTTGTACTGAACGTAAATGATTGATTCTGAATATTGATTACTTGACTACACCTAGTCACAATTAGTCTGGATCATTGGGCTTCTACTGTACTCTTGAGTGAAAATAGTCCTCTTCAAACTTTGAAGTGGACATTTATAGCAAGATATAGAGAAGACCAAAAGAGGTCCTATATAGAACTATCAAAAGAGAAAGGTCTTTATTATTATTACAAAATGAGGAAGATGAGGAAATCAAAACTCATGAGCATAAAAACAAAACTTAGATTATTCAAATAAAATGTACTATCATTCCTTACGTATGCATGCAAGAGCTGGAAAACAATAGACATGGAAACAAAATTGAATGCATTTGAAAATAAACGTCTAAGGAAAATACTATGTATAGATTGGAACTAATTCAAAACAAATGAGGAAATTAGAGAAATCGCCAATCAACCACTATCTTCAGTAATCAATGAAAGACAATGGACATATGTTAGACATGTGATAAGAGATAATAACTGAAATCAAAGCAAACCCTCAAGTGGGAAACAACAGGTAGGAGGAAATGAGGCCAACCCAGAGAAACACTGAGAAGAACATTGATTAGGGAGGCAAATGCAGCAGGAATCAGCTCCCTCAATAAGATCGAGATGCTTGCTCAGAACAGACAAATGGTGAGATTTGATAAAAGATCTTTGGTTATTGGTTATGGAAGGCCTCGGCATCACAGCAAACGAATTAAAATCCATAATTGCTCAACCGCCCGTGCCAGTGGAATCATCCGAATTACCAACTCATCTCCCAAACAAAGAAAGGTAACTGTAGTCCCCATCGTAGCAGTTTCAGCACACGCCAAAAGACATAAGGCGAAACCGCGCAGAAAGTGAACACAGCCAACTGTTCCCTGTCATACGATATCATCATTCATCGTAAACAAGCGGGATATCGAAGCAGGATCAAAACGGATGAGACACACAGCTCACGGTGTGCACAGAGCACTTAACTCAGTAGCTCCTGCAACAAGCCGGACTTGGAATATGAGGAAACTGCAAGAAGGAACACTTTTCAGACACAGCCTTCAATGGTTCCTGCCGCCTATCCACCATATACCATGGGAGTTCACGTCCTCCCGAAAATGATGATCGTCATAGCACTTGATGTTAGGCCGTCATTGATGACTCCAATTCCAAACATATAGACACACAGTGGTGGTAATTTGTCATTTCCAATCCAACAGAAGCCACATGACCTGTAGTTAGTAAAACCAGAGAGAATATGATTTTGTGACCTTCACTGATTCACTCTTAGATGTGAATGTGTAGTTTACACAAGAGGAGAAGTTTTCAACTACAGTGATTCCATTTAAGGCAATTCTGGGATAGCAAGGCAAGTCTCCTTTATAGCAGCATAACTTGATGTTCTCCGCTCCCTTCTTGTAGCTGCTGCCACACGATTCTGATGTCTCATTAACTTGGACATCATTCAAGAACAATGTCAGATTAACATTCCATAGATATCGCTCTGCTGATGAAGTGCTTGGTGCAACAGTTGTATCAATCATACTGGAGGCTCCTGGTCTGTGGTCATTAATATCACAGACGGCACATGGTGTTATATTCAGTATTTCTTTCTGGGGTGTAAATATGTGGCACACGCATGGAGAGTGGTTTGTGGTCACAGTAATCCCATTAAAGGCAATTCTAGGGTAGCATGGCATAGCTGTTTCAGAACAGCACAATCCTGTGATGTTTTCTGTGTTCGCTATAAAGCTGCTGCTGCCACACAATCCTGACCAATTATAGGTGTGGACATTATTCACTTGCAATGACAAAACTGCTTTGTTTACATCATAAACCTCTGGAAGCGAATCATTTATGGGACTAATAGTACAATTTATTCTTCCATCGGGGATATCTGCATTGAGTCCCCAAAAAAAAGGTCTTTGGTTAAAAAGCACATATGCGTTTGAGTTAAACACACAATGAGCCCTCTTCATAGATTCAAAATGAACCTTGCCAATGCCATCCGTTTGCAAAAGTTGGGTCCTTAGCTACCAACGTCTAAAATGTCTGAAACGAAGCCATCCAATTAACGACTTTATCTACAGCGAAGGTTAACGAACTGTGAACAAACATTTATGTTCAAACCCTTGAAAACATTTTCAAAAATCTGCCAACTCGCAGCAATAACATTTATCGTGTTGTTCAATGTAAACATTGCTTGGTCCATAGCTCGAATATAAAAAAGCTGCCATTTTGGTGCGTCCCATGACGTCATGTTCAGAATTGGAGTCCTAAAAATCTTTACTCTTGTAAAGATCTTGTAAAGATGTAAAGATCTTTGCAAAGATTTACTGCTACAAAAAAGATTTCAAAACAAAGAAAGAGTATTTGGGTCTATGCCCTATGGGCTGGCCATAGCTCTAAAGGGTCAATAGACAGTTTTAGGAGATCAGTTTTTTTTTTTTAATGTTGGAATTTACAATCATGAAACTATATTAGCTCTGTTTGTAGAGTTAAAGATCCAGGTTTGTGTTCTAATAAATTATTCATTTTGTGTTCAATATTTCAGCTTATGCCTTCATTGACTTTGAAGATAGACGAGATGCTGAGGTAAGCATTTTACTTGTGATTAAATGTCTACTCGAGATTTTGACATTTTAAATTGAAAGTTTTGTTCTCTGGTTTATTATTATTTTTTAAAAATCCAGTGGCTTACAGGCACTAGCCCATTAATCCAGTGCTATGTAATGACATATGTAAGTACTATGGCACTCATATTTATGTCCACCCCTGATCTGGAGATAGGAAAGGATAAGCACGCCATTGTTGGATATGTTGGTGCACCGGAACCATTTCCAGTAGTGATCATTCATGATGAGTTGCCTTCTGGTCATGATGACTTCTCTAAAGCTGTAGGCACATGCTCTAGATGCAAATGGTCATTAGTTTCTTTGAGATGAGTTAGATTTGACAAAGAAAGGAATGGTTATACATTTAAACACACACACCCTGCTTGCTTCCATGGATGTGCAATTCTAGCTTCTTTTCCACAAAAGCTAGAAAACAGATTTGTATATGTGTATTATTAAGAACAAAGTCTCGTCATATAACACATCCACTGAGTTATATAGTGGCATGGTGTTTAATCTAACAATTGATCAAATGACTCCAGGAAATTTAGTTAAGTAAAATTAGATGTAAGATTGACATCTGTAATTACTGATTTTAATGAACAATTTATTTAGGGATTTACTACATTTATGTAATGTTTAAAATTAATTACATTGCATTGTTGATGTAATTTGAATTTAAAATATTCTGTTAAAAGTAATTAAATTATGAAATCAATCATCTACAGTAAATACAATATAATGTGAATTGATAATGTGTTTGTTGTAGAAGATAAATGCTTTTTCTATTGTTGAAAACAAATCAGAACTTGTAAATGTGATTTGAATAACAAATACAAGAGTAAAATTAAGGTAAAAATTATGTTCTATATATAATATAAATATGAAGCACAGTCAGTATGTACATATGCCACTTTATTGACTGCTGTTGTGTTTTTCTCATTTGGTCAAACAGTCGAACCATAAGGCCCTTTATAGCCCGCTCAATCCGGTTAAGACTTTCCTAGCCAACGCTACTGCTCAAAGGTGGCTACCCTTCTCCTCCGACCAGCGAGGGGTGAAGTTGAGCTGCAGGTGGTCGCATTGCTAGTCCTGGCTTTGGTCACTTACCTAACCCAGTCTGGTTTGCCTCTGTCCGGTTGCAGGAATTCAGTCACTTCTGGAGCTCCCTTGGCTGACTTACGACTTGACATTTGACTGCAATATTTTGTTTTCTTATTTTTATATTTCTTCTTCTTTTATAATTTTTTTTTTTTTTACATTTTTTTTTGTCTGCGACTAGATATAATTTCAAACTACATTTTTAATTTATTAGTAAAAAAATATAACAATAAAGGAGATTGAGCAGATGGCAGTATTTATAACTATTGTAGTACAGTCTCATTTTTGGACATAAAAAAAATTGTGAAATGAATTTTATAGTGAAATTAAATTGGGGTTATGAGAGACGGGCAAGAACTGTGCAGGAAGAGTAATTTTGCTCACAATGTAGTCGTATGCAGACCAACAAGATTGCATTAGTACATTGAAAAATGATAGAGTTTATGGATCAAGTTGGGTATTTGCAATTTTTGCTTAAATTAATATTAACTTAATGAAAATAGGACATTATTTTATTTTAGGAGGCAGATAATCGTGGGTTTATATTTTGAAAAAAAAATGAAATATTATAAATATATAATAGAGTGGTGATTGTAAAGAATATCTTTTGGTTGAGTGACAATATTAGTAATTAGGAAAAAAAAAGAAATTTAAATCCACAGATCCTATAAACAGTACTAATGCCTGACAAATCCTACAGTGATGAGCTTATGTGAATCTTGCAATCCAGGAGCATATACTCCAGGGCTGTAATGTGAATTCGGAGTTAGTAAATTATGCCAAATGGGAGATGCCTTGCTATAATGTTCAGCAGCTGCAACTGTCAGTACGTTCCCACAGCAGTGATCAGCACCAACTTTGCCACAGAATGTTCAGAGCTCAGATCTGCACCTTCCTTGGCATCTTATGCTTTCCCCTAGCCCTGTGTGATCTGCAATTGTGGAGAGACCTCCTTACCGCACACAGCTGTCCAAACCATTGGTAGCCTAAGTGACCGTGATCTGCTTTGCTATGTGTCCCTTGGGGTTGGGCTGTGACCTAGAACACTGAGCTCCTACCAGCCTGGTCTGCCAGTATGTTCTGTCTGTAATATTTTGTGTGTCTAGTATGTTTGTCTCACAGTGTGTGGCTAGCAGATTTCACATACCATTCATAACATTTGAAAACTCATTTAACGTCATTCTGTGATTTAAATGAATTAATTTGCCTAAATGAAAACTTTAAACAAAACATGTTTTACCATTTCTAATCTAGAGTTATTAATCTGTTCAAGAAGTTCCTTACATATGTTTTCATGTTATGGTTGCTGTTGTGGATCTTATGAGATTTAGCTCTCTCTTCTGTAATTCAGAATTCTCTTACTAAGATATAATATGTTACATTTAAAGGTTCCCTCTGTGCCTTTAAAAAAGGCTTAAAGGGGCTACGGTGTTGGTGGTCATGTTTTCCCATGATCATTGCACATTTTTGGGTGATGTGGTCGGTATCACACCAGCCGTTTTTACTTCCAGAAAAATCTCTGGTACCCATTTTTAGAGGCTGGGTGAACCCTGGAGTTTTTATCAGTCCGGGAAAAAAATGCCACTTATGGGAATTAAACCCGAATCCTTCTGATCAGAAGTTGAGCTCATTGACCACTGAGGCTAAACTACCTCTGTAGAGGTTTTCTAACTTTTCATTTCTGCTGAGACCATTGTTTGTTATTAGTTAATATCTACAAAATATAAATTTCCTCTAAGTTTCTCCTTGATTGCATTGTTTGTGCTGCAACTGCCTTCTACTCTACGTCTTATTTACTATTTACCTGCTGATCTGATCCATTTACACAAGTGGCCTCAGCATCCAGTATTGCCACATATACATGTCTATGAGTTAATTCTCTTTTTGTTTTAATTCATCCCCCAAAAATGATAACTGATTAAATAAAATGAGAGCTGATTAAATAAAATGAGAGCTGATTAAATAAAATGAGAGCTGATTTTGCAGTATTTAAGGGACTGGATGCTGAGACCAGTTGGGACAAAGATTTTGTTGACATTGCACATTAACTGGTGTAGAGCTACCACCAATTTAAAAATAAAGCTGCTTTATTTTTTTAAAACTTTAGCGTCTCAGTTGGGGAAGGATTAGATCTTATGCAGACTTCATTTATGAATTGAACCTTTTTTTTTCAGCTGTGCCAATGTGCTGGAAAGGTTTTAAAAAAGCAAATATTAACTATTGAATCATATAGCAGCATTTATGGTTTTTACTAGTGATTCATTTTAAATGTTAAGATATATTGATCCTGTCGATCTTATGGGAAGTTTTGATTATAAATCACTTACGATGTATTTATTTACAATTTGGGAGTTAGGGGAATGGTGTTGATGTTCGTTACAATGATCATGTTATTTTGCAGCTATAACTGTTCTCATACTTGACCGTACCTAGGTGTTCTTATTTAGAATTGCTAGAACCTAACACTGTTTTTGTTGTGTATTTTTTCCCAGAGTTGTCATTGAGTATCCAGTAAATTATTTAATGAACAAACACAATTGTGCAACTTGCTTGTTATATCTGGTTTTTTTAAATTGTTTTGTTACCAGGATTGTGTTAAGTATGAGCATGGCCGAGAGCTGAATGGGCAGAATATTATTGTGGAATGGGCTAAAGGCGGAAAGGACAGACGAATGGTAAGATGATGATTTTTAAAGTATCATTTAATTATGTTTTGATTAGTTTCAGCCAACCTGGCCAGAAAGTGCTAGTATTTTAAACCATTCAGCCCAGACTTTTTTTCCGTTTTCCGATTTTAAAAATATTTGATGAGATTCAACCACTGTAGTAACCTTTAACAACATTACATCATGCATCATCTAATAAAAATGTTCCCCTTTATATTAAGTGGAACTGAAAAGTCCAGACAGACTGTTATTATCTTATAAGTCTTATATAAACTTATAGGGATAAAAAGCGAGCCAGGTAGGCAATTTGAAGATGAAAGTAAATGGCCCCATCCAGGAGGTCGTGCTGCCTGTTGACGATTGCTAGTGGTATAGCTTGATAGCACTAAAAGTCTCACCAGGAAACACTTGTTGGCTGAGATAATGAAGCAAATATGAAGTGACACTTTTAGGTCCGTCAGGGCTGAAAAGGTATAAAGAGTCGTGATAATCAGGGAGATGTAGTTACTCGTTTCTTTACATTTAACCTGATCCAAACATTTAGATGTGGTTTTTTTTTAATACGTTCAGAACATTCTGGTAATAGAGTGGAGAGAAAAATGTTTCTTTTGCCATTTAAACAGTATTCTTTTATTTTTTTTCCGGTAAGCAGAAAAATTATGCCTACTGCTAGCTCAGTGGAAGAAAGAATAAGTAGTATAAAAGGCGATAATGAATATCATCTTTCGTTCCCCTGAAGATATTGTTTATGTAGATGCCCATATAGTTGTGCCTTTAGTGTTGTATCTGTGACCCATAGGTTTTCTTTAGTGTACTATTTTCATTACAGTCTTGAATTATGTGTTCAAAAAGTCATTTGGGGAGGGGAGCTTCCACAAGTACATATGGCTGAGGTGCCAATCTTGAGTTTTGTATGCATGTTACTATGAAGTCAATTATGTCCTGTTCTGAGAGGTTTAATATGTTCCCATCTATTCATAATATGGTGGGCATTTTGATTTGGAGTTTGTAGTTTTATGATTAATTTGATCATATCAAATTGGGGAATAAATGTGACTGGCTCTTGCTGTCAAATATCTTGTACAAAAATCCCCGACCTATGAACAGGAAAGGCTGTTGTGGGCAGTACCATTTCTAGACAAGCAAATTGGAAGATGTTACCATCCTTGAGTTTTATCAACACTGTCCTTGAACTTATCAAGGCTGACATCTGTAAGTGTACAAAGGGGATATTTGATAGCAGGTTATGAGTCACACTGCATTATTTATTATTCACTGTGATTGTGATGACTTTCACTGCGTTATAGAATCATAAGGTAGTGACCTAATCCATTAAAAAAAAAATACAGATTTATAAAGATGGCATGAGTTACTTACAAAATATTGTGCACATTTGCATTCTGGATCTAATTAAATGAAGAAAAAAAATCCTACATCAATAGACACAAATTATACAATCAGAGATCACTGGAAATAGTAATTAGAATTGTGTACAGAGGGTAATGTTTGAACACAGCAAACTATTAAATTTGGAAGAATTTGTGTTTTGCGGTAATTTTTACTACAGTATCGTAGTCGTTGTATATTGGTTAGGAAATCACTCTTCTATACAATTAGGTACAGTAAAACTTTGAGAAAGAGATAAATGATACATTTTAAAATTATTTTTAAATATGTATTTATTAATTCTAATTTAGGCACGCAGACCAGATTCCTCTTCCCAGAGCTATGATGAATGTTTTCGCTGTCGCCGCAGTGGTCACTGGGCACGTGACTGTCCTGATCTAGGGTGGGGAAGACGTGGTGGTGGTGGTGGACGAGGTGGTGGTGGTGGTGGTGGAGGAGGTGGTGGTCGTCGATGGAGGTCACCATCCCCCCGACAGAGGTCTGTATTGATGAAATTCTCTTTTCTTTTCATGAAAGTGCTATAGTGAGAAATGTTGAAAAGATTTCTATGAACTTTTATAAAGATGGTATCTTCAAAATGCTTTTAGTAGGTTTTCTTATTGTGATATGCAACACTGCAGTCAACCATCCAGTTATAAATGGGTACTTTGCTTACAGAGTTTTGAATATTTATGATTTTGCTTTGACGCTACTGAAAATATGTATGTTATGTCATATATATTTAAATGGTCTTATGTGATGACTCTCTAAAGTGCACACACCTAATTTTAAAAATACTTTTTAGTGATATAATGTATATTGCAAAACAATGGCAGTCATTTATTTACAATTTGAAACACGCTCAAAGAAACTAATAAAAAAAAACTGTATGTCCCTTGTATGTTTGGTATTATCTACTAAAAGTGGTTTCAGTACAATATCAAATTTGGATGCCGTCAGTCTTATTCTCAGCAAGTGTTTGTAGGTACAGTTTTAGACACACTGTCCATGTATTTTTCAGCTACCTTTTTCAGTTGTTTGAGTCACACTGTCCATGTATTTTTCAGCTACCTTTTTCAGTTGTTTGAGTCACACTGTCCATGAATTTTTCAGTTGTTAAAAGTCTCTGTGTCCTCTTTTAAAAATGATTCTTATGTGATACCCAAGCTTTTTCAGTCTGGGTTGTAGTAACTAGCTGGGCCACATCAGTACTGCCACACACATTCTAGCAGCCATACTTTGTACTTTGGTGGTATGGTCTGTATATGTTTTGAGACATTGTCATGTTGAAATGTGCACCCATTACAGAATACACGATCTGTATAAATTAAAGGTTTCTCCTTAGTATGTTGATGTATGGGAGCTGCGATGGCTCAGTGGTTAATGAACTGGACTATAAAGGACAAGAGGTAGGGTTCGATCCCAACCGACGGCTTCCAGGTTCACCCAGCCTTTAATGGGTACCTGATTTTTTTTTCTGGGAAAGTAAAGCGGCACGGGCGTAATACTGACCACATTATCCCAAAAATCATGTGCCGAAGGTCTGTAAAATTGATGGTCACTATCACCATATTCCTTATATCCACTTGGTATGACTGTGGTACTTTACTATGTTGATGTATCTTTCTTTTGTAAGATTTTTTGTGAAAATACACAGTAGTCTTTGACTCAATGTTTCTCAACCTTTCTTTTTTTTTTCTACTGTTTGCTCCTTCTGACCTCCTGTGCTTGGTTTTCTTTCTTTGGCTTTCTATTTTGTACATTTTATCAGAGAAAATAATAAAACATTCCACTTAAGTTTCCACTTAAATTTATGATTTCTGACAAATTTTTTTAACCGTAGGTCTAGCATACAAATTATCCCACATCTCACAAAAATGATATAGGTGGTTTATCCCTTTTATCTTTATGAGCGCTTCTAGTCATGGTTGCTAAATTACTTACATTAATCATTGGAAGGTGTAATTTTGTAAATTAAACACATTTTTTTGTGGTCTTACCAAGACAGCATAAATCCGCAGTCAAGGTACTTAGCTGAGTATTGTTAGCATTACTACAAAACAATAAAATCACTTTTCATAAATGGAACAGCGTTATAACTTCTCAGAGGCATGTGAAAGATTATGCCATTGCGATGTTTATAATCAGAGAAATTAAAGAAAAGAATTAACTTAAACTTACAAAATTGGAAGAAGTACCATGAAAAATATGCCTTAGTAAAATAAAAATAAAAAAGTCAACATTTTTACCAAAGAAGCTAAGCAAAACACCTGGAGAGATTTCAGACAAAAAATGAGCTGGGATTTGAAGCCACGAGACTTCTACATAGCAGTAAAAACAGCAAGAGCTAGAAAAGAAAACCATGATCCCATTGAACAATTTGACAAAGATGGAACAGCCAGTACCAAGTAACTAACATCTGCTACAGAGATAGACTATTTCGAAGGCCTATTGAACCAACTACAGCAAAAACCTTGCCAGGATGCACAAACACTGAACCCAATATCATGAAAGAGGAAATCTAAGTAATAATCAAATATGTACTAAGAAATAAAGCACAGTGGATAGATAACATACCCGTAGAAATAATAGTAGCAGCATCCCCACTCTTGTCCAACAAGGAAATAACTCTAGAGGCATAACTGTCACTCTACAATATAATTTTCCTTCCAAAGTTGTGCTACCACTGTCAGTCCTGGACCCTAGATGCAACAATAAGAAAAATAACCACTACCAAGATGAAATGTGTTAGACGAAATGACAGGAAACAGCCTGAGAGATATCAGAAATAAAGACCTAAGAAAATAAGATGTTAGGATAAAAAGTATACATAGTATATATATATATGACAGAAAAAATGGTTTGGCCATGTGATGTGGATAAAGCAGAAAGATCAAAACATAAAGCAACCAGCCTTCAATAAGCATTGTAAGAATATTCTTGAATATTGGCATTTCTGGAACATTTTTTTTAATGAAGCGCACATTAGTGTTTAATCCAACACTCAGGTGTCACAAGAAGTAATAATTTGGAAGGTCTAAGGATGGGGGAAATGCTTACTGTCAGTTAAAAATAGATTTAACTTCCTTTGGGTTGTTCTATGGTTTTCTAGCCTGCTGTTCTTGGTGGTTTCAATGCTAACATCGCTTCTGTTGGTATCTAGTCTCTTGTGCATGTTGCTTTGTGTTGGGTGGCTAGTTCTGCTTCAGCTTTGAAGGCTTTGATTTCAGCCTTACTATTGCTCAAATTAAATTTCAACTTTTTTTTTTTAGCTCAGTAGTAGTCACACGGCCTGAAATAATTCCTGCCATAGAATTTATAAAGGAACATCTGATAGTTTAGGCATATGATAAGACGGTGAGAACACAACGAGCTTTTAATAAATGCTGTGAGAACACTAGACACAAGGGCCAATCATATAAATGATGTATTGATGTAATATTAGAAACACAGCAGCAGTAGAGGCCAACTTTAGAACACATGACCACCACAAATTGTATCTCGCTTAGACACTGAAAGGCGAATGAGGAGGGAACCAATAATAGTAGTGAAAAGCCTTATTTAAAAGATACTTGGACGGAGTTACATGGAAAATATGAGCCAGAACACAGCTTAAACAAACTCAGTAAACATGAGCAAATGAAGATATTTAGACTTAGAACAGGTCATTATGGCATCAGAGCACACCTACACAAGATGGGACACTACGACTTTGCAACTGCTGAGCATACAGACAAACTCCAGAGCACACACTATTGGACTGCAACACTCACAACACCCTAAGTACACAAATGTAGCCCACAGAATCAACCCTGCACGACAAGTTGTTGGGAATCAGTGATGACTTCCAACACTCTCTCTTGTTCATGGCCCAAATTATTTTAAGTGCTTAGGAATAGCTGAAGAAGAAAAGATACATTTTATATTATGTGGTAATTTATTTCACCCTCCACATTTGAAATTAAAGAAAAACTACTTTAAACTTTACTTTTACTTGCCTCTTTTTTAAGTTCATTTGGGAGTAGAAAGCCGAGTTAGCTTGAGCCTGGACCAGTGTTAGTAGTTGACCAAGATCCCACTCCATCTACAAATTTTGACACGGGACACAGACTAACTAGTCTGGCCACTAAAGTTGGATGTGTTTGATCAAGGAATGTAAAATTTGTCTGGTTTGTAAATAGAAATACACGTGTCCTTTTAACATACTTTTTATGGTATGAAAAAGAGTCGATGGTGTAGTGACAGAAAAAGGTGTTCACTTATGTGATCTAAGGAAAAAAAATAACATTTGGCTGCAAAGATTCATTTGCCAGACAGTCAAGAACACTGGACCTTGGAGCTACTCCTGACTTGAATAGGAGCTTTAATGAACAGTAAACAACCTATGATGTCATTTTGTAGATCAGTGATGTAACTGTGATACTATTTGTAAATTCCCTAAGTGGCAGTTGATTATTGTTAACTCCTTAGGAGGTCAAGATCACGGGACAGGAAGCGAAGAAGTCGCAGTCGGTCTAATGATCGTCGCAAGAGAAGTCGTTCTCGGGAAAGGAAACGCACCCGCAGCCAGTCTGCAGGAAGAAAGAGTAGCAGGTCCAACAGTGGTTCTGGCAAATCTCGCAGTGGTTCAGAAGACAGAAAGAAGGACAGTCGCTCTAAAAGTGGATCAAAAGAGAGGAAGAAAACAAGCACATCCAGGTAGGTTCTATAGTTGGTAAATTTAGTAAAAGTTCTTGCTCTTGCTTTTACATATTATGTATTGATTGTTGTTCTTGCAGTATGTTCTATTGCTTTCATTATAGTCTGTTCATTATTTGCAACACCTGGTGGGAGCACATATATAATTATGAAAAGTACCTGCCTAGCCACACATGTGTTCCGGTACATTTTTAAATTTTTCTTGGAATGATCTGCTACACTCTCAATTTATAGATTATTCTGTCTGTTATCTTGATCTGCAAATCAATCAGCTGTGTCATCATGAATTTTGGGTGACCTGGAATCCATTGTAGATACCCCACATTATTTTTTAATAGATACATTGTAATTTTGTGTGTGGGGGGGTGTTGTCTTCTGGCCACGAGGGGGCTTGTGTGATTCCCACCACAGATGGTGGAGAATTCAAATACATGGTTTCTTCTTAGCTTCACCCTTTCGAGTTCCCCGATGTCTAGCTCTCTGCTAATGTCAAAACACAGGAGGTCCCATGTACAGAATACATATGTTAAAGAGCCCTTGGCAGTTGGAAATTGGATAGGGCAAAAATAAAATAATAAATCTACCCAAAACATGAAAACTCTCAGAAATAAAATTGACAGTTCCTCTGACATCAAGACAATATCTGCCTGTATAGGCACACTGCTGCCGAAGTGTAAAAAGTTATATTCACGCAAAATTCAGCCCCTTGGATCTTAATCAGAAATATATAACAAACAATTTTTTTTTGTTTGTTAACTCTAGACCCATAAAACAGCAACACTTTTAAGGAACATATGCACCTCTGCACAAGAGCATCCTGCTCACATCTAAGAGACTTCATAATCTGTTCCTGTCTTTTGTTCTTTCAGATCTCGCTCCAAGTCACCACGACACTCCAACTCTAAGAGTCACTCTAAAAGTCCACGGCAGCAGCTTGATAACCACACACAGCCACATGCTACTGGTGATGGACCTAACGACAACATAAATGATGAGAGGGAAGATGGCTATCCTGAGGATGAGAATGATGATCGCAGGTCAAGGAGTGCCAGCAAAGATTAAATTTTTATTCTCTGATTCAGATCAGCTGGATTGTGTTTTTATTTTCATTGTTATTTTGCTTGCCTTGTTATGTGTACATCCATAATCTAATTATTAGTCAAAATATCTGATGATGAGCGCTGAAAGTTTGCATCTTCTGGTTCCTATTTCAAAATTTGTTTGTGGTCCAATATGTCTGAATTGGGTCCTGGATTTTGGTTTGTGAAACGATTACTGAGGAGCATCCTTTATATATATTTTTTCCCTCTCGTATCTCATGATGTTCCTGATATCATATATTTTGATGATATGCAGACACATCTGAGTCAGAAGCAGATGTTGATCTCATCTGAGGCATGATTGATAATTTTTGCCACAATTTCTTTGCAGGCAAAACAATCATATAGATCCTGTCTGATATATGCAGAGTTAACAGAAACATGGAATCACTTCTGTTATGATCGTCCAGCTATTAGTTCTTTTCATGTTTCCCCTTTTACAATTGCTAAATGAATGTAATTATTTCATAGCTTATGTCTGACTGCAAATTTCTGACCTTTAGATTATACACATCCGACCTCGGCACGAAGGTCTGTCAAAGTTTTTTGCACTTTGCTAAGGAATGATTACAGCAGATGGGGATATTATTTATTGTAAAAACACTTTATTAGTTGACATTTTCATGTATGTACATGATGCACGCATGCCATATGGAATATAAATTACTGAACTGATGACAAATGTCATACCCCAGTTATGATGTGTTTTACAGTAATAGCAACTCTTGTGTGATACAATTTGAGACATGCTCCATCTTGGGAGCTGAATACATAGGGAATTTCACACTAATTTATAAGTACCTGCCTTGACTCTTCATACTTAGGCGCAAAACTTCTTTTTGACCAGCCATTACCACTGTTATATAGACATCCATGCTAGATTTGCCTTTGTGTTTTGGCACCTACTCACTGGCCTTTCCAGTAAGTCTCTTTACAGAGTTGTCACTGAGATTCTATCAATTCTGACATGAGCATTATGAGTAAAGATTAATGACATATAGATTCGTACTCCAGACAAACACATTGGTGTTTGATGTCTCACAGCAGACTGTGCAAAGAGTGGTTACGATTGCTGCACTTATCCACCCCTTTCTCTTGCTCTCGTATTTTCTTTCTGTCTTCTGCTACCAGTAGCATGATATCAGTGGCTCTTGCGCTGGTTATGATTTTTATTTTAAGTCGTATTAAAACGCTGTTCTACTCTTTCGATTCTGTAGATTTTTTTTTTTATATACTATGCATTTTGTAAAATATAATTTTCTTTTAACGTTCTTGTCTTGTTTCCTTGGATCCATATTTTTAATTTCATGTTGTTTACTTTCTTTGCTGCCTTAAAATTATTAAAATTTATGGCGTTTTCTAACCTGCATTTTCTGGTCCCACAATTTGCTATCATAATCCATCCACTTTTAATGTCCACAATTTTCATTACTTAACTATGACAGTGAGGATGGTTTGAAATTTTATAAATTGCAATACTTGTGCTACAGATAGAAACAGTGGAACTGAAAAGTTCAATGGATATGAAAAGGTGATCTGTTGAAAAAAATAATACAAAGAAATTGAATGTTTACTGTTAGTCAAATAATTAACCCGCATTTTTCCCTTTTATTGATATCACTTGTTGATGTTACACAGTTGTTCTAAGATTATCTTGTCGCCAAGGAAGGCATGACAGTGACATTGTCTAAATGATGATAGTCCTAACACAGAGACTGCTTGAATAATTCATATGTTGGAAGTGTTCTAAGTTGCTGGTTAGTGAAGTAAATTTTCCCTGAAGTCCTTTATGGTGTTTGATCTTCATCTTATGAAATTTAAATGTTTTATAGAAGAACTACTTAGTTTGTAGCAAAACAGAATTTGTAATTGTATATTTTTTCCCCCTAATTCTGAAACTTCATTATAATTAATAATAATAGTCTTATAATTCATAAATATTTGTACTGAAAGGTAGGTTTTGTGGTGGACCATCTCTCTTCAGTGAGCAGGGTTATATGATATTTTTTTGTATTTTTCTACTCTTTGTGCTCTCACTGCTACTTTCATCTAAGCATATTCAAATAGTAATGTCTTGAGGTATGTTCTCTGAGGCTAAAGTGCTTCACCTGGTGAGGTTCATACAATTAAGTCCAGCAATCTACATCTTTGTTTTTGCCCCCTAACTTGAGAGATGCATATTTCATTGTCATAGTTCTCACCATATATTAATGACACAGCAAAACTTATTTGGACACCTGCTGTAACGTCATCATACTCCAGTGTCTTTATGTTTCCTTCTGTTCTCAGTACCAAACACTGACTTTGTATGTATGTTACTTGATGAAAATCAGTGACATTATTAAACAGAGAAATGAAGGTATTTGAAGAACAATTCACTCTCTGTATTTAAAAGGATGTAAAGAAAAGAGGTGCAAGCAGCTCAAATCCTTCCAGCTGGCTGATACTTAGCACATCTACCAGTGATGTTGGGTTCTGGATTCTAGAAGGAACAAAACAAAGGTCTCAGAGATTCTGGACCAGACTGCCAATTACTAACACTTAAACTAGGACAGAGATCTGTTAATGTCTTTGCTTTTCTTCACTATTGATATATATCTTTAGATCTTGTCTTCAGGAGTAACACTGTTGCGGTAATCATGTTTTCACAGTTTTGGACATTTGTGTAGCGTTATTTGCAATCAAAGTGTATGTCCCATAACCAGCCGTCTACTGGAACCTTCAATATCCACACACATCATTTGTCAGAGAAGCAAACAGGCACCTTTTGAGCTTGCTCAGAGAACTGAAATATCAGCTCTTACCACAGATCATTTTATGAGGAAAGTTTGTCACAGTTTTTGTTTAAATCTTGTTCACGTCAATGTTGCATTTGTACGAGGGGGCATTGTTCCATAATGTTGTATTTATTTTAGTGGAAGAAGTGGCACAGAGCAGATTCTAGAAGTTTTGTTTTTCATTGTGAGTTTATGTATTGAGCTATTAAATATCTCAGATTAGTTTATAGAGATGAAGTCTTGGTTTTCTCTTTGTTTATGGTGTCTTGTTGTTTTATTTGTGTTGACACATGTCTCTGCAGAAATAATATTGATGATTATTGTGGTGCTAGAAATAATTACAAACAACACAATGTTAGATCGAGTATCCATAGTGAATCTGTAAAATTGTTTACTATATTCACCTTCTGGCGAAATTCCTATAAACTAGTTTAACAAACTGAATTTTTCGTGTTAATCCATTTTTTCCTGGCAGCACAGGAGTCCCTCGCCACATTGGCTGATTATTCCGTAAATAAGTCAGTCTCTTCTGCAGGTTCTATAATTCCCGCACTACAAAATATTCCAGATTTGTGTGTTCAGTGTGGCCCCTGCTTCATAAAATGTAACAGCTGTGGAGATAACAACTAGATTTTTAAAACCACTTCTTTGAGGTCTTTAGATCTTTCTGGTAGTGTAATTCTCACATGCGTGTGAAATTTAGATTACTACGGATTGTGATAGAAATAGGACCATATGTGTGAAATTTTAAAATTAGATATGAAGGAATTTCACCTATCATCCATCCACACTAACCATTGTGTCTTTGTGATTTAAACGACAATGAGAAAAGTTTGATTGACAGCTTTTGATAGAATTCCCATGGCTGGAATAAAGTTATAAATCTAGTGGGTGGAGCTATCTCAGGGTGTAGATAGGATTGATAAATAAGACTAATCACTATCAGGTTGTATCCATGAGTATGGTTGGTACCAGACAAAAAATCTACAATAACAAATTTAATGGGAGTTGTCAGACGATCCTTAAACTAATCTAGCCCACAGTTTTGAGTGACACTCGTTTTAAAGAAAAAAAACCTGTTGGAGCCTGTGGATTTGGTAGTTTTCTTTGAAAGTTCGTAGCTGAAAGAGTTTAGGACCACAGAAAGTAAAATTCATTTTTTGACATTCTCATTTTTTATTAATAAATTATTTGTCTGCTTGTAGACTTTTGTTATCTACCTTATGATTGTCTTTATATGTGTATATATATATATATATAATGGCTCACAACCCTTTGGTTTTGTTTGGCCCTTGGGTAACAAAAGGTGAGACCACACTGAATTAAATCTTGTCTGGAATATATACAAACAACAAATGAAATTGTTATGACACATGGTTAGAATGAAACTTGACAAAACATTAAAAGATGACCATGGGGCAAGAGACACGCCTATATAGTGATGGAGCAGATGGATTAATAGACATGACATATCAAGTACCATGCCTGCTGGCGTAAGTGATCATGTCTCTCCACAACGTTTGATCTTGATAGCTATTAATCATTTGTTTTGTTGACCTTCTGCCCAGGTCATTCTCTTAAGCTGTCTGGTATCTTTTCTCTTTGCTTTCCTCTTTTTCTTTGTCCCTCAATTTTACCAGCTATCACAATATAAAGAGATAAGAGGAAGTATATAGATGAACAAGCAGCAAATGAAGGAAATATGAAAGAACTGTGCAACAGCACAATGAAATTAAGTGGTAAATACAAACAGATTAATGTCATTGCTTTTATTAAAGATAAGAATGAAAATCTCCTTAGTAATATAAGGGAACACATGAAGAGGCGGAAAGAGCACTTTGAAGAACTCTTGTTGAACAGACCTGGTCCAAATAAACCACCAGATATATTACCAGTGGAAGAAGAGTTCCACGTTAACTGTGGACAAAAAGTGAACAAAGTTGTATGGTTAAAGCTTTACGTAATTGGTAGACTACACAAATTCGTTTCGGCGCAATGGGTCTTCAGCAGGAACGAACAAACAAACAACACACGCAAATATGTGAGTAAATAAGATCAAATCCTACATTCTTCTTCTTCTACCATTTTAGCTCCCAGTGGAGCATAGGTCTTCAATAAACACTTTCCAAGAAGTTCTGTTTTTTGCCATTCTTTTAAGATCATTCCATGTCTTCCCCATCATCTTCATCTCTGCTTCTATCTGTCTTCTCCAAGAATTCCTTGGTCTTCCTCTTTGTCTTTTCCCCTGGGGATTCCAAAAAAGGGCCTGTTGTGTAATATTCTCAGTTAGCTTCCGTAGTGTGTGTCCTATCCAGCACCGTCGTCTTCGCTGTATCTCCTTATCCACTGGTGTTTGACTGGTACATTTCCATAATTCTATGTTAGTGATTTTGTCCTGCCATTTCCATCCTTTTATTCTGCGTAAGCATCCATTAAAAATCCTACACAGCTAACAAATAATAAAGCACCCAGAACAAAATAGTTTCGAACCAGTAGGAGGAACACAAATAAAAATGACTTCCCTGTGCCGTGGCCAGAGGGAGAAAGAACTCGTGGTGCGGTGTACACAATGGACGGGTCAAAAACAGGTATGAGTGGTCTAAGATTGTGGGGGGACATTGTCTAGGTAAACGCGACACCGGCCATGTCTACACGTATCAACACACCCACATATATACATGCACACAAGAACATACGTGTGTGTAAACACACATGTGAAATGTACGAATACAACCCTCATCCCCAGAAGTGTCCACTTGGTGTGCATACACATAGAAGAAAGTATAGACCAGAAGATTGAAGGGTGCTCAAAGTCCCGATTTTTACAATATTTTTTCAACCTTTGTCCCAGATTTGTTACCGTCCCGAATTTGCCCCGATTTTTAGCTGTTGTCCCGGATTTGTTAAGATACAATAGGGACACAAACGTTTAGCAACTTTGCCAATATGGTAAACGTCTCTTCGACTTAACAATATACATTTTTCCGTAGCTGTGTAGAAATCGTTTAAAAAGTTGAACCGGCTGTTCATTTGGCGAAACAGTAAAATGCGCCCCAAGTTTTAAATATTGAATACTGAAACTGAAATACTGATCAGAAAAGTACAGCACTCTGCTTCACCTTCCATTTAAGTATCAGTAATGTATTTTTTTATTTTTTTATCTCCTGATAACGTTTTGTAAGCCTATATTGTTAGGTGTTTTAATTAGTTTTAAAATATTTGTATTATTCACCTGAAAAACAGACGGAAGAAATTTCATTTTATTGATGGAAAATTTAAGTCAAATTAATCTGTCCCGGATTAGGGTTTCAAAAATATGGTCACTTTATGTATTGGACAACACTGCGGAAGCCAACAGATCGTATTACATGACATGCCCTTTTTTGGAACCCCCAAGGAAAAAGACAAAGGAAGACCAAGATATTCTAGGAGAAGACGGAAGCAGAGATGGGGAAGACATGGAATGATCTTAAAAGAATGGCAAGAAGCAGAATGGCTTAGAAAGTGTTTGTTGAAAAGTGGAAGAAAGAAAAAGGAGCCCATTGACTCTTGACCTTCCAGGATTTTGCTAGAGAAGTTGGAATTCATCTAGTCCTATGCTTTGGCTGAAAAACCGTGTGACCTTGTCTGCTTAGAGGTGCTGCAATATTAGGTCTTCTATATCAGTAAGAGCCACCACTGCAGAGAAATCTGCGACCCTAGCTTATGTTAGCTTTGGTTATGGAAGGCCCCGGTATCACTGCAAACGAATTAAAATCCATAATTGCTCAACCGCCCGTGCCAGTAGAATCATCCGAATTACTAACTCGTCTCCCAAACAAAGAAAGGTAGTTGTAGTCCTCATCATAGCAGTCTCAGCACACGCCAAAAGACATAAGGCGAAACCGCACAGAAAGTGAACACAGCCAACTGTTCCCTGCCATACGATATCATTCATCGTAAACAATTGGAATATCGAAACATGATCAAAACAGATGAAACACACAGCGCACGGTGTGCACAGAGCACCTAACTCAGTAGCTCCTGCAACAAGCCGGACTTGGAATATGAGGAAACTGCAACAAGTAACACTTTCATACATAGCCTCCAATGATTCCTGCCGCCTATCCACCATATTGACAAGTATGTTAGCTTTCTTGTGTTAGTACAACCTGTTTCCAGGAAAGACCGACTATGATGTCGATGTTAGAAATTTAAGATCGCTCCATGTCTTTCTTATCTTCTTCATCTCTGCTTCCACCTGTCTTCTTCAAATATATGGTTATGGAAGGACCCGGTATCACTGCAAACGAATTAAAATCCATAATTTCCTATTCAAATTCAAAATATTCAAATATATTTTAGCCTTCTCCCCCTTTTGTCTTCTCCCCTGGGGATTCCAAATAAGAACATGGGAAGCATGATATTTGAACAGAAAAACGTTACCTACACCCGCTATCTTGGAATAAAAATTGGATAAGTCCTAGTTTAGTCATATAAATTAAAGTTTGGAAGAGTAACATTCCATTAAGTAACATTGCACTTTGATTCGGACCCCTAATTGTAGAGAAAAGAGAAACAACTTGAGGGTAAAGTTATGAACCTAAATCTAAACCAAAACCTAACCCTAAAATAATTTTTAGTAATTGAGAACTACTGTAGTTTTGTTGAGACGCCAACTAAGGGGAGATCACTTGTTCGCTTAAATAATTTATATGACTAAAGTAGGACTTTACTCCAAATTGTATGGCGTAATAAAAACACTGAAACAGGTAGCAGACATAAGAGAATTCAAAACCCAGTCTAAATTAGTATTGATCGCAGCAGCAGACAGAAGAAGAATGAGTGGATGCTTGTGCAGTTAAAGAGATCTTGAGAGAGAGAGAGAGAGAGAGAGAGAGAGAGAGAGAGAGAGAGAGATGGGGATGGCAGGATAAAAGTATTAATTTATAAGTATAGGAAAGCAGCAGATAACCACCCGTGGACACTGAGATGCGACAAAGACGAATGCGCAAGACATCACATGACATATATCGAAACCTTCTCACTGAACAAGACAAGTCTGTCACTAGAGGCACCACGAAGAGATTGATGGACCAGGATATGGATAGGTCTGGTTCACTTATCATGGCGCAAACAGTCAGCTCTTAACAGCTGAAAGTGGTCAGCAAAACCAGGACTGATTGAGATCCTACTACACACTTTTTCAGTGGTGCACACAGCATCTTACAATATTTTCTTCTACTACTACTTCTTGTTCTTCTGCGATCATGACTCACTGAGACCAGGACTCCGGACTCTCTAATGAAGGCTGGTGTCTGTTTCAGTGATTCGGTTGCCCCGTAGAATTTCTCTTCCAGGGAAGTGGGTGTGAGCCACATTGTCCTTCTCAGGCCTGTGTACTGGGGGCAATCCTGTAGAACGTGTTACTGTTATGTTGTCATGTTATCCAGCGCACAGCGGCATTTGCTGGTGGTAGTTCCTACTTTGAGTTTGGCGAACGTGATTTCTCATTCTGCTGTGACCAATGCGTAGGCGATGTATGATGACTTCATCCCTCCTTGATAGTTGAAGGTATCAGTCCCTCTCATTATACTTGGGTGTTCTCGTTTCCATTTTTCATGATACTGGCCTTTGATGATGGATTTAGCTTTATTGTAACTGACCAGATGGTTCTCTTGTGGTAATCTCCCTCCATCTTTAGCTAGTTTGGCTGCGTATTCGTTTCCTTATATATTACAGTGTGATGGTATCCGCTGGATGACCACTCTCTGGAAGTTATTGCACAAATAGTCTAAGGTTGTTCTCAAGTCATCTAGTTCACTGTTCCTGTGGGGTTTTAGAACTGTTAGGACTGACAGTGAGACGGATTATTATCACCAATTTCTTGTGCACGTTATTTTGGTGTTGGATAGCCAGTTTTGCAGCATCTTCGAGGGCTTCTGTTTCTTCTTTATCTATCTATTGACCTTTCGAGCCGTAACCGGCCCATAGGGCGTAGACCAAGATACACCTTCTCCTATATGAATTTTTGTTCTAGCAGTTTTCTTTTAAAGATATTTTATCAAATCTCGCCATCTGTCTCTGTTCTGTGCAAGCAGTTCTATCTCATTGAGGGAGCCGATTCCTGCTAAACTTCTTCTTTATAGTTGTTTGAAAATTTCTCAGTTGTTATTGATTTGGTAATCTCTTCCTGGTTATTCAGCCCCAAGAACACACTTCTTCCTCCATTTCTGGTGGCGTTTGTAGCAGAGCCATCTGTGTATATGTAAGACTAAGGGTCCTGTATCCCACAATATGTTATAATCCGCCTGGTCAAGAGATTAAAAGTGTACCTGGTACCAACAAATGTCTCACTGAAGTTTGATATTCTGGGTCGAAAGGTACAAAATATGAAAATATCTCAGACGATAAAAACGTAAACGACAACAGAACTCGTCTACGTGAATTTAACACCATTATTTAAGACACTAGATTAAGATAGCTTTGTGACGTGTGTGTCGTAGCGCGGTAAATACTGAACAGCAAAATAGATCGTCCAACGATACGATATCCACTGATGACAGAGAATTATTGAACGACACGAGCGTTTACGCCAGCCGGTATGGCATACGATGATGACTTAAGGGCGGACGAGGAGTAGTCGTGGGGCGAATGAGGAAGAAAACAAAGTGAAGAATAGATTACCCCTTCTACCTTCCCACCCGGTCCACAGCGGAGTTGACTCCCACTGGGAAAGTCATCAAATAAAAATATTAACGTTAAATGGACCAAGAAAACCAAGACCAAATGGACCCAGGAAGATAACTCTAAAAATTTTCACCATTCCAGAAGTGAGGTCTACCATGTCCCCATCCAGTACATTTAAGAGATACAAATCACAGAATTCATGTAAGTACAAATAACACATTGTACATATATTATTTTTGTTCTAACCCAGATTCTAAAGCATTACATTATAAAAAGTGTTAAAGCTACGTGTTTTTTGTTTATTTTTATGTTTTATTTTATTTATGTTTCTCGGAAAGGCCACAAGTGTCCACAAGAAGGAGGAAATGTCTGCCCCCTGGTATTGATTTTTTTGGTGTCTGAATGATTTTGATTAAATTGGGTTTATCTTATCCTTGTCAAATAATAGACTGCATGGTTTAAATTAACGTCTGTTAAATTTGAATTAAGGGAGTTTTTGTATTAATAGCATGATGTGTCTTTTATTTAAGCATATTTTCTTTACAACCTGTAGATTAGATTGAACTTGCAGTAGTAGTCTAGTAACCTAAATTTGACAGAGGAACCGGCAACAGTGCAGTGTCCAAGTGACATTAGTAGTCTTTGGACATGTCTGTGAAATGAATACATACAAATATTTCATGTTATTATTTTACAATCATTGCTGTTTTTAAAAAAATTTAAACTCTAAAATGTGACCCTTAAGTAGCACATACATTTTTCTTCAGCCTTGCCTTTAAATGAAAAGATACAGTAGTCTGAGTAGTAAAACCGATAATTCTTGTATATTATATATTGAATAAATAAGTAATAAATAGTAATGAGTAATGTATCTTGTAATATTTTAATATATAGTGTATCCTTACACTACCAGATTATTCTGTCTACAGGAAGTTTTTGCATTTCTTGCAATTATTTGAATTGTAATTCACAATTGTGTTTGTTATTATCAATATTCAATAAGTGCCATCTTGGTTGACATTGTGAATAATAACATGCTGTCCAGTTCATTCCTTTGTTGTTTTAAACTGCTTCTCTAGATTTTGGTTTACCGTGACCTTTCTGCTAGGCAGTTGTTTGCGGCCAGAGTTGTTTCTTTTAGGATATCCATCTTTAGTACTTTCACTAGAGTGTGGTGACTGTGCTGCATGTTGGAGGAGGTCCCTGATGCTGCGGAGGTGCTGGGGAAGGGGATCTGTGCTCAGTGCAGTTGTCTGTTGTGCAATGAAAAATATTTATCAACTAAACTAAACAAAACAGTCTTAACAGACTGAGTCTTTCCTATCTGGATTATATCAAATTTACCTCTTTTAGGTGTGTTCACTGTCAGCACTATCATATCATTCTGGGATATGCTTAGAAACACTGACGGCTTCTTAGGTGAAATCAGCTCTTTTACTTTATAATATATGTGACGCTGACAATGTTTTGTTGTTGTTTGTCTGGGTAAGTAAGTCAGCTTTATATCTTCATTGAAGTCCCGGGGACTGAATTTGCATGAATATTACTTTTTCCTATTTTTCACACCAGCAGCCATGTGCTCAGGTGTCCCCCGCCATACAGGCAGATATTCTTCTACTTCAAAGGCACTCTCATAATTTTTATTGTCGAGAGTTTTAACGTTTTTTGGTAGATTTTTCCCTATTAATTTTGCTTGAACAGCGGCCATTTTTGGCCTACCTTTTTGATTTCCAACTGCGGGTTTTTTTTAACAGAATGCATGTGGGACTCCTATTTTTCGTTGTTATTCGAGATGGCTAGACATCGGATCTCACTACCCAGAGATCAGAGGAGGGTAAAGCCTCGAAGAAACCAAGGATTCAATTTTTTTAAAACTCCACTGCCTGTGGTGGGAATCATACCCAGAACTTTCTTGTTCAGAGGTTGACAGCTTACCTGTAGACCATCCAGATCCCTGATGCTGAGAGTACAGTAGTCACTTGACATTCATTGGGCTCAGAAATCAGATCTTCTGTTGGTTGTAAGCACATATATGATTCTAAGTTTGCAAGGTCAGAGCCAGATAGTTAAAAATAAAAATAAAAGAACATTGAAGTGGGAGACAACAACACCAGGTATGAGCTTCCTTATGGAGATTGAGAGGTTCACCCAGAACAGGGAGATGAGGCGAGATACAATGTGGGTGCTGTGCAAGGTCTAATGCTTGATAGCAAGGATCAATGAACATAGAGAGTCTAATATTTTTGCCCTATGTGCTTTCTTCAGCTTGAAAGGACAATAGGGTGTCCGGTTAGCGCAATCGATAGGCGGTTGGCTTACCACGGCAACAGCCGGGGTTCGTACCCTGGCGAGGACACCTGGGTTTTACTAATTCCTAAAAATTAGTACCTCTGAAGTCGGAGTAAATCTGCCTGCATGGCGAGGGGCATCCTGTAATGGGATAAAACAGACTTTACACGCAAAATTCAGTCCCACAAAATTGAGTGGGTGGGACTTCGTCAGAGGTCAAAGCTGACGAAAGCGAAACGAACGAACGAACGAAAGGACAATAGATGAAGGGAGTCATGGTAAGGCATCGGTTAATGAACTAGTCTTGTGAGGACAAGAGCTTGTGTTCAGTTCTCTAACCAAACATCATATAAGTTCATCCAGTCTCAAATTGGGCACCACATATTTTTTTGGAAAGAAAAACAATGTCACTGACATAGTGCTGATCAGGACAGCATTACTTTCATCATCATATAGTTTGTCAGGGGATTGGTTGGTCTTGAGGCAAGACAGAGGTTTTGAGTTCAAATCCTGGCTGCACCAGTTGGGATTTTTATTTGTGATTTCTCTCTGCAGCAACCACCCCTGGCCTGGGTTGAAATGTCAATACTCATTGTCAAAGAAAATATGAGTACCTCCGAAGACAGAGTTATCTGTCTGTGTGGTGAGGGATTTTGTTCACATGACTGCCAGGGAAAAACAGATTAACAAGCAAAATTCAGTTCCTCGTCTCAAGGGACTTCGCCAGAGGTGAAAGCTGGCGAACGGCAAAAAAAAAAAAAATCTACTTTGTCCCAGTTAGATCTTGGCTCTCCTGGCAACAACTTTTAATGTTTTCTTTATTCTGTGTCAGCAGCAGTCATTAAACTTCCTCTATCCTATCTTGCAACCACATTGCACAAAAGATGTGTTGAAAGTAAAATAAAAAACATTTGCATTAACTCCATATTCCCTGTTTTCCACACAAGGCGTAAGACAGATTTCTTGCTTATTTTTCTTCTGCTACTCATATGCTCCTACTCATTTTGACATTAGAAACAACAAAAAGAGTTCTTAAATGTTGTGTAGAGCCAGACTTAACATTTGGATGTTAATCATGGACAATAGGACAACAGACAAGAAATCACTGGAGGTTGTGGAAATGTGGTTTTACAGAAGAATGCTGAGAATACCATGGACAACTAAGAAATGTAATGAAAACGTTCTGAAAGAGTCCAAAGCAAAAAAGAGAGCTAATATCTAATATTAGGAAGAAACAATCACAATTTTATAGCCATGTTATGAAAAGGGAACAGCTGCAATATATTGTAACAACCGGGAAAATTGAGGGACGAAGAGATAGAGGGAAGCAAAGAGAAAAGATACCAGACAGCTTAAGAGAATGGCTTGGCAGAAGGTAAACAACAGAAATGATAAATAGCTGTCGAAATTGAACGTTGTTGAAAAACATGATCACCTACGCCAGTAGGCATGGCACTTGATGTTGATGACTTATGTGCTCAATGGCCTAGAGTTGCCACATAGATGTATGGAAAGAAAGAACAGTAGAGGGTGTCTGTTGCACATTTTAGCATATAGGAAATATGGTGTTAGTACCCATTTTTATCATGCTTATCGACACCATTTTTGTGGGCAGTGTGGTCAGTATTATGCCTGGTTCCCATACTTTTCAAGAGAAAGTATCTGGTATAACATGGTATATACTCATTTGCGCTGGTGGGTACCAGAGCCCTGCCAGTCCAGAAAGTCATTGTCACATTTGGAAGTTTATTAGGTCTTGATTCTTGATCCTTCCAGCGCTGCTCGACATCACATAGGGCTCGTAGTGTTTTTTCGTCATCCATTTTATTCTGAGCAAAATATTTGATTTTATCCAATGAGTTTTGTCTGCCAGCTTTGCTTCTCTATAATTGCTTATTTTATTGTCTCTTTAGGTCTGCCTCTTTTTCTGTATCTTCATGTTTCCTATAGTAGAGCCTGTATGGAATTCTTTTGTTATCTCTTCTCAACACATACCCGACATATGTCGATCTTCTCTTCCTAATTGTAGATACAATAATTGATTGCATGGCCATTTCTCTCATTTCTATATTTGTCTTGAATTCATTCCATTGTATGCAGAGTATTCTGACGCATTTGTCTTCAAAAGCGTTTAGTATTTTCTCATTTCTATTGTTGTTTATCAGTTTCACATACGTAGGTGAGGGTTGATAATACGTTTGAGTTGAATATTCAAAGTTTATTTTTCTTACTTAGTTTTTTAAATTTGATATTATATCCAGGTTTTAAAAATTTGCTGCTACTAGATGTATCTGGACAGTAAATGAACACACTAATAAATGAGTAAAAGGTACCATTGAGTAAAGTGCCTTAACGATCTCCATTACTAGTTCTCTCAAAACTCTTAACTCTGGAATTGTTTTGCTTGTTTTGACCGAATTAACAAACTTAAATTTGTGAACTATCTCATATCATCAAGTTATATCTTCTCTTTTTTGTGTTTTAATTAAAACTGGTTAAAATGTAAGTCAGATTAGAGATTGTTATACAACATGATATAAATACAAGGTGATTTAAAAAGATTCTTACAATTCACAATGACAAAGTTTCATTTCATGGTCATATGCTCTCAATACAGGCATCTCGTGCCATGTGGCACACATCAATGTGATAATCAACTTCCTGCCATACATTGGTCAGCTTATCTGCACTTATGTTATCAATGATACGAGCTAAACCGTTGTCATTATCAGCCACTCACAATTTACAATTAAAATTATACATTAACTGTCATTCTTCCCATGTCAGTTTAGTATGTTTGACTATTTCAAATCATTACAACAATGTGACATTATGAAACTGTCAAGTAGTTGTAGTTAGTCGAAGGCTTCGGTATCACTGCAAACAAATTAATCCATAAATGCTCAACCGCCCATGCCAGTGGAATCATCCGAATTAACTTCTCATCTCATTGAAGGATCCAAACAAAGAAAGGCAGCTGCAGTACCCATCATAGCAGCCATAGCACACGCCAAAAGATATAACGTGCAGCCACACCAAAAGTGAACGCAACTGAACTGTCCTTTGTCATATGATATCATCATTCATTGTAAACAATTGGAATATCAAAACATGATCCAGATGAAAAACACAGCTCATGGTATGCACGGAGCACTAAACTCAGTAGCTGTCATTTTCTCAAATCATCAGAAGTTTAGGTCCAGAGTTAAAGAGTTAACAACATCCTCAACCTGAACGGTTGGTTCTAAGCATGCAAATAACCCTGTGAAGTTATATATCATCATCATCGAGTGCCGTCTCCGCAACGAAGGTTGGCTACCATTGAGTGCCATTCTGCTCTGTCTCTTGCTTTGATGGTGCAGGTTGTCATAGGCTGATTTGTCCATCTTTTGATGTTACTCGTCCATGTTAGTCTTGGTCTGCCTCTGCCTCTTTTACCTTGTATTTTCCCTTCCAATATTACTTTTATTAGGCTGTTGTGTCTTTTAACATCCCAAAAATCGCATTTGTCTTGTTTGAATTGTGCTTAGTGGTTCTCTTTTCATTTTAGTTGTTTTAAGACTTCATCATTTGTTTTCTTTTCCTTCCATCCATTCTACCTATTCTTCTATATATCCACATTTCAAAGGCTTCAATTTTTGTTCTGTTTTCTTGTCTAATGCACGATATAGGATTGCTGAGAAGATGTAACATTTTGCTATTCTTAGTTTTAACCCTGGTGTTATTTGTTTTGATGTTAACATGTTCTTCATGACATTAAAATTACTTTTTGCCATTCCTTATTCTTCAGTTGTACATTTTCCATCACTGGTTATAGTATGTCCAAGGTAGTTGTAGTTCTGAACTGTCTCCAGGTCTATTCCTCCAATTTTGATATCCACTAGTGGGTTTGAGTATTTTCTTTGTTTATGATCATAGTTTTTAGTCTTTTTGACATTCATATCTAGTCATATTTTTTTGCTTCTCATGTTTTTTCATTAAGTAATTGTTGTAGATCTTTAGGATTTTCTGCTAGTAGTACAGTATCATCAGCATATCTTAGGCTATTGATTATCCTTCCACTAATGTTTAGGCCTGACATCTCGGTGATGTTTTTAAAGATTTGCTCAGTGTATAGATTGAACAAGCTTGGTGATAGGATCATCCCTGTCTTACTCCTCTTTTTATATCAATGGGTGTAGAGTTCTCTTTGTTATATTTTATTGTTGCTGTTTACTCCAGTATAGATTACATCTTAGTCATATGTCCATGTCAACTAGATGTATCTCTTTTCTTCTTCTTCTACCTTTTAGCTCCCAGTGGAGCATAGGTCTTCAACAAACACTTTCCAAGTCGTTCTGTTTTTGCAATTCTTTTAAGATCATTCCATGTCTTCCCCATCATCTTCATCTCTGCTTCAATCTGTCTTCTCCAAGAATTCCTTGGTCTTCCTCTTTGTCTTTTCCCCTGGGGATTCCAAAAAAGGGCCTGTTGTGTAATACTCTCAGTTGGTTTCCGTAGTGTGTGTCCTATCCATCGCCATCGTCTTCGCTGTATTTCTTTATCCACTGGTATTTGACCGGTACATTTCCATAATTCCACGTTTGTGACTTTGTCCTGCCATTTCCATCCCTTTATTCTGCGCAAGCATCCATTAATGAAAGTCTGTACCTTCGTGATTGTCAATTTTGTTAATCTCCATGTTTCACAGCCATATAATAGAACCGACTTAACATTGGAGTTGAAAATTGTATTTTTGTATTTAGCCTAATTTCTTTGGATTTCCATATGTTTCCCAGTGCAATGAAAGCTCCTCTTGCTTTTGATATCCTTATTTTGGTATCGTTTTCTGTTCCTCCCTCTTTATCTATATTACTGCCCAGATATATATAAGATTGTACGTCTAGTAGAGGTATTTCTCCTAGTTTTATGATGTATCTCTTTTAGGCATTCTATAAGTTGTTTGTGGTGTACTCTATCAAAAGCTTTGGTGCAGTCTATGAAGCAGGCATATATTGGTTTGTTTACTTCTGTGTATTTTTCAATTAATGTTCTCTTGCAGAATATGGCTTCTTTTGTTCCACTGTTTTTCCTGAATCCAAATTGTTGCTCATCTAATTCAGTATTGATTTTATTCTGAATCCTTCCTTGTACAACTTTTAGCAAGATTTTTGTAACATGACTCATTAGGCTTATTGTTCTAAAGACACTGCATTCAACTGCACTAACAACATCAATAACTAACTAGTATGAGTTCCTTGTCTTTCTCTCCAATTTGGGATTCTAGACATTGGCATAGTTTTTGAGAAAATATACCTCACCATGGTCTATGGTAGAATGTTTTGTTTTTCCACAGCTGTCTTATCTGCCAGATTCATATTGAATTGTATATGTTGCAAGGCTGTAATATTTGTTGATGATGGCAACAATGTGGTGGAATATAGAAAGAGATTGCAAGCAGATAGAGTAGATGAATTACATCTAATGAGAAAATGAGAATGAAAAAGAGGAGGGGCTTAATATGCTACCACTATGTGCTTACAGCTAACATAAGTTTTGGTTTCCAAGGCCAGCAAATACCAGAGAATATGAAGTCTATTTTTAGCATCACAGATGTTCTAAAGCAGAAACGCTTATCTATTTTTTCTCCTTCAACCCTTATAGAGCTAATCATTTGCTTATGATGGGCTTTTATCTGGTACCATTGTGGTGCAGTTATAACCTGCGTACTAGTGTTTATTAGCTCAGCTATAACACTACATTTGTGATATTTCAATGCCTTATATAAAATATGTGGTTCCTGCTATCATCATCGTTACTAATTACCTTTATCATCTCTCTCTACAATTTTCAATCTCTACAGCTATTTTTCACTACTGTTGAGGACTTCCTACCAAACCTTTCTCTTAAACTGTTTTGTATCTTTTCTTTCTATTTTCCTCTATCTTATCTTCCTTCAATTTAGCCAGTCCTCACAATATATTGAATATATTCCAGTTGTTCACTTGACATTCTATTAACCTTTTGAGCCATAGCCGGCCGATAGGGCATATATTCAGATACTCTTTCCTTGTTTCAAAATTTTATTTCTAGCAGTCTCAATCCTTGCAAAGATCTTTATAAAATCTCGTAATTTGTTTCTATTCAGTGCAAGTATCTCAATCTTATTGAGGGAGCAATTCCTGCTGCCTTTGCTTCTCTGATCAATGTTCTTCTCAATGTTTCTCAGGGTCGGCCTCTTTTTCTCCTACCTGTTGTTTGTATGGCCAAAAATTGGTGACTGTAAAGGTAAAGTAAAGGTAAAGTATGAGACTTGAACCGGAGTCTTAGCACGCGAGTTTACACCTATATGTGCTCGGCCGCACTGCTTATCCAGAAATGCTCGGAGATTTCTGTATAGTGTCACCTCAAGCATCGAAACTCAGATGCGAGGCGACATTCCTCACCTTCCCAGGGTAATACCCTGGTATCCATTTCTGCCAACGGCTGGGTCGACCGTGGGGGTATTTTTTTTTTTTTCAAACCAGAGTAAAATTCACACTGCTCCCAGCGGGAATCAAACATGAATGTCCGAACGTCGGTAGTCCAGACGGGTGGTTTTCTCAACTAGGCTACCGAGGCCCCCAAACAATTTGGTGACTGTTTCCTCTTGATGTGGAAATAAATTTTCTTTTGATTATCTTTTAGAACATCCTCATTATTCTTTTTAGTTATCCTTGGTTATAGTGCTGTCCAGTGCCTGCTAATATGATTTTTTTCTTCTGTTTACTGTTCACTGGAATCAAGGAGGTAGGGAATGGGCAAATAAATGCAGTGCTGCTGTAAAGCTGTGTAGCAATGAGCCAGTAGAGGGGTGTAACATACGCTCCTACAAGATATGGTGACAGCTTTACAATAAAGGAACACAACAAAATACTAACATTTTGGCCTACATGTAGCCTTCTTCAGAGAACGAGGACAGCGATAACAAACGATGAGGCACAGATAAATGCTACTTCATCTAGGATGATAGGGTAAGTGAAGGAGAAGTGGACAGAGGGTTAAGAGGTGAGATGATGATACGAGAGAGAGAGATGTGTTACATGTTGGAGGATAGATAAACTGTGGAAATATAAAAGTATAAGTAAAAAATGATTATATATAACAATGGACTTAGCTGGTAGAATCTGACACGCTCACACTGATGGAATGCTAAAAAATGCCAGCTAGACAGTCAGTCATGTGGTGATTCACTGGTGAGTCACTGGAGCCAACATTACTGCATTCATGGTAGACTCACAGGTGCTGAATTTTTTCCAACAGGTGTCACAAAGTATACACTAATGCTGACGGTTCTGTGGCTTGCACACTTCTAATCCATTCATTCGGTATCCTCATCCTAAATATGCCTAGCTTGGAGACAAGGCACCAGACAGCATCAACTGGAAGCTGCCAGCAACTCATAGCTGATGGTGTGCGCCAGGATCGGTGAAGTAGAACCAGGCAGACTAACCAGTCTAGTTTGGCCAAGCAAGTAGGGTTTGAAAAGGGAAGGCAAACCAGTATTCAAAAATGCCATGCTGAAGTTGGATGTGCTGGGCCATAAGGTACAAATAAACCACAACACAAGGCAGCTAAACTCACTTAACTTCCTTTTAAAGACGGATTATGAAGAGGACTATCCATTCCTTGAGTAGTCATTGGGTGAACGTTAGAAATAAAGAGAGATTACCCTGGAAACCAAATGAGAGGTAAAGGGAAATCTTCCTCAGCTGAAATGTTGATTCACTCATCCTGACATAAACAGTCAGCTGTGAGTTAGAGACTGTTTTCTGTCCAGTCACTGCCTGAATTCTGAGCTCCAGTGTTTGAAGGCAATGGGTAATTGCTGACAGAGCAGAGCAAAGAAAATAACAATTAATAACTTCATAATATTATTAGACTTACACTGTTACATGGTGCCTGCTTAGATATGCTATTATAAGGACCTACACAAATAATATATTGCCAGTAACCTGTGTTGTCTTATATTAGCTATGTAGTGAGAAGAGACAAAACGAGAATCTTAAAGCAAGCCCTAAAATAGGAAACAGGGGATACAAGAAAAGGAGGCAGTCATAGAGAAATAATATAAAGAACACCGAGTGCGAAAAGCCACAACAGCAGGCATCAGCTCCTTTGTCTAGGTTGAAAGACTTACCCAGAATAGGGATGTGTGGTGAGATACAATACTAGTCCTGTATAAGGTCTGACACTTTATAGAAAGATGGTCGGACATGAAGGGCCTAGAATGTCTCTCTATGTACAGTCTTCAATTCGATGGAGCAATAGATAGATAGATCGATCATGTGATAAAGGGTTTCAGTTTAAACTGTGAAACTTTATCTATAGGTATCCCCTTTTCTTTAGGTTAAGGGTCAACCATAAATAAATTAACCCCCCCAAACATTTTTTTATAAGACATCAAAATATCAGATGTAATTGGAAATTTAAGAATACACTAATAAATAAGAGCACAGTGGCCTGTTCCTTACATGACAGTTTTATCTCTAAGAATGATATCTCTTGCATTCACCCGATTACTAAAGGAATTAACAGTCCTCTTCCTTATCCACCATAAAACAACGTTAAGTAAGTGTGTATACATTGTGTTGAGCTTTTCAGTAGAACTATTATATTTATATTCAACACATCCGACTTCTGTATACGATATCTCTTGATTTGAGTAGAAATGTGAACAGAGAATGACAGGCTATGTCATAGAACCCACAGAGAAAGAGAAAGCCAGGAATACATGGGGAAGAAAAGTGATGGAAATCCTCAGGAATATTGACCTAAACTGGAGGGTGGTAGAGAAAGTGTTCATAAATAGGAACGGATAGAAAGACCTTGTTTGTGGCCTATACTCCAATACAGGCCTGAACTCAAGCCAACAAGATCTCTGGCATTTTTGAGTGTGGCCTTACTCTTGGCAACGAGGACATTGCTAAGTTTGTTCTTCATTCCTTAAGAGAAGAGGAGAATGGGTGGGTAATGATGCATATTTTCTCCTCCTCCTTCTTCTTCTGTGATCATGGCTCATTCATACTAGGATTCCGGACTCTTTTATGAAAGCAGCTGTCTGTTTAAGTGATTCGGTTGCTCCGTATAGTTTCTCTTCCAGGGAGGTGAGTGTGGACCACATTGTCCTTCTCAGGTCTGTGTACTGGGGGCAATCCAGTAGAACATGTTTTGTTGTGATGTTATCCCATATACAGTGGCATAGGCTGGTAGTTCCTGTTTTGAGTTTGGTGAACATGTGGTTTCTCATTCTGTTGTGGCCAGTGTGTCAAGCTGAATGCACGCAAAGATGAGTGATTATACATACATCTAGAAAATATAATTTGATGCCATATTCACTTTCATTTGAAAGTAATATAGTTCAAGCTAAATCTATGTTTTTGGTTTTCTTAGTAACTTGGTAACCTATTAAGTTGATCTTAGTAACTTGGTAACCTAGTAAGTTGATCTTAGTAACGTGGTAACCTAGTAAGTTGATCTTAGTAACTTGGTAACCTAGTAAGTTGAACATAGTAACTTGGTAACCTAGTAAGTTGAACTTAGTAACTTGGTAACCTAGTAAGTTGATCTTAGTAACTTGGTAACCTAGTAAGTTGATCTTAGTAACTTGGTAACCTAGTAAGTTGAACTTAGTAACTTGGTAACCTAGTAAGTTGATCTTAGTAACTTGGTAACCTAGTAAGTTGAACTTAGTAACTTGGTAACCTAGTAAGTTGATCTTAGTAACTTGGTAACCTAGTAAGTTGAACTTAGTAACTTGGTAACCTAGTAAGTTGATCTTAGTAACTTGGTAACCTAGTAAGTTGATCTTAGTAACTTGGTAACCTAGTAAGTTGATCTTAGTAACTTGGTAACCTAGTAAGTTGATCTTAGTAACTTGGTAACCTAGTAAGTTGAACTTAGTAACTTGGTAACCTAGTAAGTTGATCTTAGTAACTTGGTAACCTAGTAAGTTGAACTTAGTAACTTGGTAACCTAGTAAGTTGATCTTAGTAACTTGGTAACCTAGTAAGTTGATCTTAGTAACTTGGTAACCTAGTAAGTTGAACTTAGTAACTTGGTAACCTAGTAAGTTGATCTTAGTAACTTGGTAACCTAGTAAGTTGATCTTAGTAACTTGGTAACCTAGTAAGTTGATCGTAGTAATCACACTGCTTTTTCTTTCTATCTTTTTTAGCTCCCAGTGGAGTATAGGTCTTCAACAAATACTTTCCAAGTCTTTCTGTTTTTTGCCATTCTTTTAAGATCATTCCATGTCTTCCCCATCAACTTCATCTCTGCTTCTATCTGTCTTCTCCAAGAATTCCTTGGTCTTCCTCTTTGTCTTTTCCCCTGGGGATTCCAAAAAAGGGCCTGTTGTGTAATACTCTCAGTTGGCTTCCGTAGTGTGTGTCCTATCCAGCGCCATCGTCTTCGCTGTATCTCTTTATCCACTGGTGTTTGACTGGTACATTTCCATAATTCTATGTTAGTGATTTTGTCACGCTGCATGAGTAAATAATGACTTGGTTAAGTGTTATCTCCAGTCTTTAAGTCAATGTTTCATCATCATTAGGGAGTCACGATAAGCTCAGTGGTTAGTGAACTGAACTACAAAGGAAGAGGTCGGGTTCGATCCCAAAAGACTGTTTCCTGGTTCACCCAGCCTTAAATGGGTACAGAATTCTTTTTTTCTGGGAAAGTAAAGCGGCACAGGCGTAATACCGACCACATTATCCCAAAAATCATGTGCTGAATTGAAAATAAATGGTCACTAACACAATATTCCCTATACGCGACTTGGCGTGACAGGGGCACCTTACTTTTTTTTTTTTTTTTAACTCAGCAATACCATTCAGTTTAAATATTTCTTATTGCGAAGTCTTTAATGTAGTTTTTATATCCAATTAACACCCCCCCCCCCCCCGGGTCTGCCTGGCTGTTAGTTTAGCTTAAAAGTTAAATGTTAATTCATGTTTTACTTAGAGTATGTTTGAAGGGTGATATGTTGGACATGTGGTGAGGAGAGATAATAACCGAATAGCAAAGCAAGTCCTCATGTGGGAAAGAACATGTAAGATGAAAAGAGGCCGTTCCAGAGAGACACAGAGAAGAACATTGATCAGAGAGGCAAGAGCAGCAGGAATTGGCTCCCTCAATTAGATAGAACTGTTTGCACAGAACAGAGACGAATGGCGAGATTTGATAAAATATATTTAAAAGAATTGAAAACTGCTAGAATAAAAATTTAGATAAGAGAAAGAGTATCTGGGTCTATGCCCTCTGGGCCGTTTACGGCTCCAAATGTCAATAGATAGATGGATATTCCATGTTCGGAATTGGAGTCAACAACGATGGCCTAACATCATCAAGCGCTCTACATTTTTTAAAAATATGACGATCATCATTTTCAAGAGGACGTGAACTCCCGATATATGGTGGATAGGCGGCGGGAACAATTGAAGGCTATGCATGAAAAGTGTTCCTTGTTGCAGTTTCCTCATATTCCAAGTCCGGCTTGTTGCAGGAGCTACTGAGTTAAGTGCTCTGTGCACACCGTGAGCTGTGTGTCTCATCCGTTTTAATCAGGTTTCGATATTCCAATTGCTTTCGATGAATGATGATATCGTATGACAGGGAACAGTTGACTGTGTTCACTTTCTGCGCGGTTTCGCCTTATGTCTTTTGGCGTGTGCTGAGACTGCTATGATGGGGACTACAGTTACCTTTCTTTGTTTGTGAGATAAGATTCGGATGATTATGCTGGCACGGGCGGTTGTGAGCAATTATGGATTTTAATTCGTTTGCAATGATACCGGGGCCTTCCATAACCAATATATATATATATAGATATGGATGAATGAAAGGTAAATAGGGAAAAATGATAAAAATAAAAAAAAGTGGAAATGAAATAGAAAAGAAGGAAAGATGAAGACAAATCTAGAAACGATAGGAAGAGAATCTGAATGGGAGAGAAATGTTTACCTTGACCTTTCTCAACTCCCTCCCCCTATATTTATACGACGCCCACACCAGTATCACCGTGAGCTAAACGTTTAACTAAGAGGCAAAGGCTTAAGATTTGCATCAGCGTCATTGCAGTCGTATTGCGGGGGGGGGGGGGGGGGGGGGGGTTGTGAAGAGAAGCCTCGTGGTCTAGAGGTGAGGTACGACGTCGACCCCTAGACAAGAAGGCCCAGGGTGCGATTCCCTTCACAGGGACCCAAACAAATCGAATCCGTGATATTTTGTGTGGCTTTATGGTCTATGAATAGTGAGATCCGATGTCCAGCCTTATCAGATCATCTTTGAATGCCATCTCCGTGTGCATTCTGCGCACGTTAAAGAACTATAGTAAAGTAAAGTGTCCCCGTCACGCCAAGTGGCGTATAGGGGGAATATGGTGTTAGTGACCATAAATTTTACACACCTTCCGCACATGATTTTTGGAGTAATGTGGTCGGTATTACGCCCGTGCCGCTCCACTTTCCCAGAAAAAAAATCCGGTACCAATTAAAGGCTGGGTGAACTATCTGACGCGGCAAAAATTAATAGGAAAAAAAAATCAACCCAAAACGTTAAAACTGTCGACGATAGAAATGAGAGTACATCATGATGTCGGAGATTGTCTGCCTGTATGACGGGGGACACATGAGCACATAGCTGCCTATGTGAAAAATAAGAAAAAAATTATATTCATGCAAAATTAATTCCCTCGGGACTTCGCTAGAAGCAGTTTTTGCTGGCGAACGCAAATAGACGTGCTCAGTCAGTAGTGACTAGAAACCTCCGACTGGTGTCGCCTTCAGTATGAAACCCTGTAACGATGGCGACATTCCTTGACCCAGAGTGTAAACTCTGCGTGCCCCCCACCCCTCGCCCCCCTGTCCCCATTTTACCTGGTGTTGGGTGGGTCACAGGAGTTTTTGCAAACCTCGTGTGCTGCACGTTTCATTCAAACCGGGCCTGTCTTTTAGGCGGGAAGTGCTTTTGCGACATAGTGTGGCTGCCAAAAGTGTACCTTATGTCTCGTCCAGTATAATGATGCCAGGGTAGTGAGTAATGGCCATAAACCTCCGACGGGTGTCGCCTTCAGCATCAAATCCTGTAACGGTGGCGAAATTCCTCGACATTCCCAAGGTGTAAACTCTGGCCCCCATTTTACTTGGTGTTGGGTGGGTCACAGGAGTTTTTGCAAACCTCGGGTGCTGCTTGTTTCATTCAAACCGGGCCTGCCCTCTAGGTGGGAAGTGCTTTTGCGACATTAGCGTGGCTGCCAAAAGTGTACATGATGACTCGTCCAGTATAATGATGCCAGGAGAGTGAACTGTGTAACTGCATCGTACTAGGCTGAAACATAAGGATTATGGACCGTGGAGAGAGGTATTGCTCTGCCTCGCTGTTAGTACCTTCCCAACAGAGCCAGTACTCATTCTTGTATTTAAGTTGGGTCGACTAGAAAGTATCAGGTTGAATTTGGAGGATGAGTAGTCTAGATGTATGACATCAGCCCCAGGACAGGATGGACTCGGGTTCAAAGCCTCAACAGAAGCGGTGGTGGTTTTTGGAGAAATCATCATCATCGAGTGCCGTCTCCGCATCGAAGGTTGGCTACCACGGAGCGCCATTCCATTCAGTCTCCTGTTTTGATGGTGCAGATTGTCATAGGTTGATTTGTCCACCTTTTGATGTTACTCGTCCATGTTAGTCTTGGTCTGCCTCTGCCTCTTTTACCTTCATTTTCCCTTCCAATATTACTTTTATTAGGCTGTTGTGTCTTTTAACATGACCCAAAAATTACATTTGTCTTAATCAAATTGTGTTTTGTAGTTCTCTTTTCATTTTTAGTTGTTTTAAAACTTCATCGTTTGTTTTCTTTTTTTTTCATCCAATTCTACCTATTCTTCTATAGATCCACTTTTCAAAGGCTTCAATTTTCTTTTCTGTTTTCTTGTCTAATGTCCATGTTTCTGCACCATACAGGAATATTGAGAAGATGTAACATTTTGCTATTCTTAGTTTTAGCCCTGGTGTTATTTGTTTTGATGTTAGTATATTCTTCATGACATTAAAATTACTTTTTGCCATTCCTATTCTTTTGTTTATTTTTCCAAAATAGAAAAAAAATAATATGTGGATCCTTTATGAAGTTCCCCTCCCCTGATCTCGTGGGGAGTGAGTGTCGATGTCTAGCCGTATCGGATAACGACAATTAACGGGAGGTCTGGTGTGTACTCACGCACGTTAAAGATCACGTGACATTTAAATCGAAAAGAGTAGGCCATAAATATGGCCGCTGTCCGGGCAAAATTGTCAGCAAAAACCTATCCACATTGAACCCCATGTCGTGTTACGGAGTTCGTGCACGTGGGCCATGATTCTCCTCGGATTTTGTCGAAGTTTGTCGAGAGGGGTATCGGATCACCTATGGGTTGGCCTGGTGTGCAGTGATGATGATCCTAACAATAGGTTGGATTTTAACAGCACACTCACTTATTGTCAAGCCAGGGTGTTAATCACTCCGCTACAGACTTTCGATATCGCCTCACTGGCTGTAAATTACCTCAAATTATTTCCCCCTCCCCTTCTTCCCTCACCACCACCAGAAGAGACTAACAAACTAGTAATCTCTTCAGCTAAACCCTCACCACCGCCATCTATAGAAGTAAGCCTGGGGACTGAAAGAGAAACACTGAAAAATCCCCAACTATCATGACATTTTCATCTTTTGTGAGCAGGGGCGGTTTTGGATAAAGTGACGTCAGCCGTATGTAACTCCTACAACTAAAAACGTCACACATGTAAGGGTGCTATGGAGTTTCCTTTTCAGCCCTCAGGTTTACTTTTATAGATAGCGATGGCCTGACTATCTATTGTCCTTTCGAGCCGAAGACGGCACATAGGGTAGAACCACAATCTCAAAAATAGAAACCTTGCGTGCCAAAATGGCACATATTGCAGAGATCACTGCTTCTAAAATCTATGGCTCTGTTTCCATAACAATGCTTTTTACAATGACAGCTTGTCAAGCCATCGATCAACCTCCTTAGTCGCCTCATACGACATGCCTGGAAGGTCACAGTGTCACTATTCTTTACATCCCACATAATGACTACGTCAGATTTATTCCCAGCACGCGTTACCCACCACCTACAGATGAACCTTATCTGACCTACTTGGGAATCCCCTTTCTATTTTTATCTCAGCGTGTAGTTAGTAACTGTGTGGGGATTTCTAAATATTGATCTGCTGTAACACTTTATCGCATACGAAAAAAAGGAATGCAGTACAAAAACCACTACTCGAAATACAGAAACGATTTGACACATTTAACTTTGCGGCATGTAAATATTAATTATAAATGACCACTAACACCGAAGATAGATCGGTTAGTAGGTATATAGTAGAAGTGTTAAAAATACTATCCAAGCAGAATTTCGCCATTTAAGTTTTCAATAGTCGTGCAAGCTTTGTTGTATTTATAGTGACACTTACCGTGTAAAAGTTATTTTTGCTGTCACCGCATGGTTTGAGTGTATGTGTTATTTATTATGCTGTACTTATAACACTGTTATTTATAATTCATGGTGTGATATTCAGTGCAAATAGAATTTTATGGTTTAGTCATGTTTTAGTGAATTTATTTGATTAAATTTCATTAGTTCATCATTTATAATTTATAATATTTACTTGATCCTTCCGTTTAAACGTCCCATAGGACTTGTCTTGTAACTTGTAGTGTTCTTGGCGAGATGTTCGATCTTATCTAATGAGTCTATGCCTGCTAACTTTGCACCTCTTGTAATTGTTTTTTTTAAGTGTCACGTTAGGTTTTCCTTTTTTTTTTTCTGTTTCCTGATATTTCCCATATCTGTTTTAGAATTGTTTTGTTGTCTCTTCGCAGATCATGGCCGACATATGTCCATCTCCTTAACATTTACGATCCATAATCTTTATTATTTTAAAATAATCCTGCAGAGTCTGATACAGTGACTCTTTCGCTGCGACATTCCCACTTCATTCTTCTCGGCAGCATCAGACCACAACAAAGTTATAGTTGTAATTCTTCTTCTTCTTCTACCTTTTTAGCTCCCAGTGGAGCATAGGTCTTCAGCAAACACTTTCCAAGTCGTTCTGTTTTTTGCCATTCTTTTAAGATCATTCCGTGTCTTCATCTCTGCTTCTATCTGTCTTCTCCAAGAATACCTTGGTCTTCCTCTTTGTCTTTTCCCCTGGGGATTCCAAAAAGGGCCTGTTGTGTAATATTCTCAGTTGGTTTCCGTAGTGTGTGTCCTATCAAGCGCCATCGTCTTCGCTGTATGATGTATCTCTTTATCCACTGGTGTTTGTCTGGTACATTTCCATAATTCTATGTTAGTGATTTTGTCCTGCCAATTCCATCCTTTTATTCTGCGTAAGCATCCATTAATGAAAGTTTGTATCTTCATAAAAAAAAAAGTAAAGTACCCCCCGTCACGCCAAGTGGCGTATAGGGAAATATGGTGTTAGTGACCCTATATTTTACAGACCTTCAGCACATGATTTTTGGGGTAATGTGGTCGGTATTACGCCCGTGCTGCTTTACTTTCCCAGAAAAAATCCGGTACCCATTTAAGGCTGGGTGAACCCGGAGCCGTCGGTTGGGATCGAACCCTACCCCTTGTCCGTAGTAGTCCAGTTCACTAACCACTGAGCTATCGCGGCTCCCACTAATTTTTAGGGAATTAGTAAAACCCAGGTGTCCTCGCCAGGGTACGAACCCCGGCTGTTGCCGTGGTAAGCCAACCGTTGTATCTTCATGATTGTCAATTTTGTTGTTCTCCATGTTTCACAGCCAAATATAATAGGACCGCCATTAACATTTGAGTTGAACATTTTTATTTTTGTATTTAACCTAATTTCTTTGGACTTCCATATGTTTTCCAGTGCAATGAAAGCTCCTCTTGCTTTTGATATCCTTATTTTGGTATCATTTTCTGTTCCTCCCTCTTTATCTATATTACTGCCCAGATATATGTAAGATTGTACATCTAATAGAGGTAATTCTCCTAGTTTTATTTGGTTATTGCCAACTGTATTAATTCTAATAATGTTGGTCTTATCTCTATTAATCTTCAGTCCTAGCTGTTGTGATCTCTCATCAAGTATGCTCATTTTGTCCTGCATCTGTTGATGGCTGTGTGATAGTAGAGCTATGTCATCAGCAAAGTCTAAATCATCAAGTTGTTTGGTCAGTGACCACTGGATTCCATTTCTGTTGTTTTGAGTTATTTTCATAATCCAATCTATGGCCAGTAGAAAGAGAAATGGAGACAGAAGGCATCCCTGCCTTACTCCTGTTCTTATTTCAAATGCTTCTGTAATCTGTCCTTCATGCACCACACTACATTTCGTTCCTTCATACATTGTTTTTATCAGGTTAATAAACTTTATGGGGATTCCATAATGACTCAGCAACTTCCAAAGCATTCTTCTGTCTAGACTATCAAATGCCTTTTTGTAATCTATGAATCCAATATAAAGTGGGGATTTTAGTTCTAAACTTTGTTCAACTATTATACGTGGAGTAGTTATTTGATCAGCACATGTTCTGTTCTTCCTAAAACCTGATTGTTCATCTCTCAAATGTTTCTCTATGGCCTCTTTTAGTTTCTCCAGAATGATATTGCTTTATATTTTTCCTGGCACTGATAGTAGCATAATTCCCCTATAATTTGTGCACTCCTGTACACTTCCTTTCTTTGGCAGTTTGATCATATAACCTTCTTTCCAGTCTTTAGATATTTCTTCCATCTCCCAATAATAGATTATATAACACCTTGGTAGAGGTATTAATATCTGCTTTGATGGCTTCCGACGGAATTTCATCTGGTCCTGTGGCTTTACCATTTTTTAATACTTTGATGGCTTTCATTATTTCTTCTATGCTTGGTTTTCCACAGTTAACATGTAACTCTTCTTCTGCTGGTAGTATATCTGGAGGATTATTTGAGCCGGGTCTATTCAAAAGTTCTTCAAAGTGCTCTTTCCATCTCTCCATTAGTTCCCTTATATTACTAAGTAGATTTCCTTTCTTACCTTTAATAAAGGCATTGATCTGTTTGTATTTTCCACTAAATTTCTTTGTGCTGTTGTACAGTTCTTTCATATTCCTTTTATTTGCTGCTTCTTCTGCCTCTTTAGCTAGTTCATCTATATATTTCCTCTTATCCCTTTTAATGCATCTTCTCACTTCTTTGTTCACCTCTGTGTAAGCTTCCTGTGTCTTGGCTTTATTACTTCTCGTTTTGCTTTTATTTATGTTTGCTTTCTTGTTCTTTCTTTCTTTAATTTTGTCCAGGGTCTCTGCATTACTTTTCTGCAGTTGTAATTCACTGCACACATAATTCTCTCGCAAAAGTAACAGTAAGTTATTTACTTGTAACATGTCCAATGAAACAATACATGTACAAGCCAGCGGGTTATAATTCACTTGGCTGTTAACACATGAATGTACTGAAAGCAACTCTCTACTGCAGTCATGCCTCAGTTCGTCTCTCACACTTAATCAGTCCCACACTGACTCCCTCTAGTCTGGAACCTAATATATTCCTCATTATTCTAACACACTGAATTGTCTTGTCAATAAACTTGAGACCTATGGCTTTGCTAGTCTAACTCTCTGTTACTACTTGGGCTCCATGAGCCACTGGCTTGTGCCTATCTACTGGGGTCTACAGTACCCTGTCTGTGGCACAGTTCTCCTGCAGTTCCCCCTGTGTGAATCTCCTTTGTAAAGCTCTCAGTCCTTGTACATGGACTTATATCCTTCGTCTCTAGCCCAATCAAATTACTCTACATCATTCCCTGCTCTGTTCCCAACCAATCAAAAAAACTCCCTATGTCATCTCCTCATCTCCAATTTTACATTCTCATCCATCACAAGAATTTCCGCTATTCTGTCTGAAATAATCTCTTCCCATTTTCCTGTGAAGTCTCCACATGCTCTAGTCACTCACTCACCTCAACCAACCCCTACCCTATTTTCACATTCTCCCATTCACTGTTACAACCAATCTTGATGCAAACCACCAGCTTTAAGTCACTGGCAGCTTTCTATTCTATTTCTGTGAGCCACCTTCGCCCCCTGCCTGTTATGACTGTAAGCATTTCCTTTGATTATATCCCTTTGCAGTTTGACCTTGCTGATTAGGCTTTGCCAAAATATTCTTAGCATGGAAATACAGTAATCCCTCAGTTATCGCGGTTAATAGGGACCAGAACCAGCCGTGATAAGTGAAAAACTGCGAAGTAGTGTCACCCTCTCATTTTTAACATACGTACATTTTTTGTGTATGTATAATATCAAAAAGTGTATATGAAACCATATAAGTACATATGTTATCATTAGAACATTAAAGAATAGTTTCAAAAATGTAAATAAAATATTAATAACATAAATAACATACATAAAATAATTTATAAATGATATAAATATGATTTTTTGGGGCATGTTAAAAGACACAGCAGCCGACTAAAAGTAATATTGGAAGGGAATATACAAGGTAAAAGAGGCAGAGGCAGACCAAGACTAACATGGACGAGTAACATCAAAAGATGGACAAGTCAATCTATGACAGCCTGCACCATCAAAGCAAGAAACAGAGTAGAATGGCGATCCATGGTAGCCAACCTTCGTTGCGGAGAAGGCACTCGATGATGATGATGATGAATATGATACGTGTGTGTGTAACTAACAATCCGCGATGTATTGAGGCAGCAATAAATGAACCGCGAAGTAGCGAGGGATGACTGTAATGGCTGTCTTGGTGTCTCCTTTTTTATTCTTCCAGTATTTAGGTCAGTTTAGAGGTACAGAAAGTATACAGCCCACTTATATCTTTAGTTTGGTCTTCAGTGGACTGTGTGGTCTAGAAGTAAGACATTAGCCTTTGGACAGGAAGATTCCAGGTTCAAATCCTGCAGGTGGGAAATTTTCAATCTGGATAGTAAGATTTGATGTCTAGCCCTCTCAAAAAATGGAGAAAAAACAGGAGGTCCTGTGTGCTGTCATGATGCATGTTAAAGAACCCTTGGTAGTTAAAACTGAAAAGGTGAAAAAATGGCTTCAGACCAGGCAAAAATTATTAATAAAATTTACCCATGCAGGTGATGGGAGTATCAGGAATAAAAGCACAAATATCGTGGTTTTGCCGTAAACTAGTGACATAATGCATCCACACATATTTAGCAGGTAAATGCTAAGAAGAATAAGAAGTTTGGTCTTTGCCTTGTACTAAAGTGATCTCATACTATAACCAATGATGGAAAATGTAAAATTGAAATAAACAAAAGAATAGGTATTGCAAAAAGTAATTTTAATGCCATGAAAAATGTACTAACAACAAAACAAATAACAGCAGGGCTGAAGCTAAGAATAACAAAATGTTACATCTTCTCAATATTCCTGTATGGTGCAGAAACATGGACATTAGACAAGAAAACAGAACAGAAAATTGGAGCCTTTGAAATGTGGATTTATAGAAGAATAGGTAGAATTGGATGGAAAGAAAAGAAAACAAACGATGAAGTTTTAAAACAATTAAAAATAAAAAGAGAACTACTAAATACAATTAAGACAAGACAAATGAAATTTTTGGGGCATGTTAAAAGACACAACAGCCTACTAAAAGTAATATTGGAAGGGAAAATACAAGAGGCAGAGGCACACCAAGACTAACATGGACGAGTAACATCAAAAGATGGACAAGTCAATCTATGATAACCTGCACCATCAAAGCAAGAAATAAAGTGGAATGGCAATCCATGGTAGCCAACCTTTGTTGCGGAGAAGGCACACGATGATGATGGTTGAAAGTGATCTCACAGTATAAATCAGATTGACTGAAATTATTTATACTTTTATTCATCCTTCGTTTGATATAATCACTCTTCTCCCAGATCCTGTGTTTCAATTCTTTGCAGGTCAGTGTATAAAATAAAATAAATATTTAAAAATATGTGTGTTTGTGTGTGCATGTGTGAGAATCTGTTACTACATGTTCTGATGCCCATATTGTTTTCTTCATTTGCAGATATAATGAATCACAGATAATGGGCTGAAGATCAATTTCCTTAAATTATCACCTCTTGGAGTCTACAATTTCTACCTCAGACGGATATTTACTATATGAATCCAACATCATTCCAGTAATTGATAGAAGGATCTTTGCAAGTTCATCTATATTTTACACAAGAATTTATTTTGAAACTATTTTTGAAGGTAATTAATAAAAAAAATGAACTTGACATTCTCCAGTCAAGTTCTTGTATCTTGGCTAAATATCCCTCTAATTTTTCTCAACCACTGAGTGAACCTTTTGGTGCTTTGAGCTAAAATGTTTAAAGTTTAAAGCTTTCCAGGTAATGGTGAAAAAACAGGTGGTTCCGTGTGCATATTAAAGAGTCCTTGACAGCTAAAAATAGAAAAGAGCATGCCAAAATAGCTGTTGTCCAAGCAAAATTTATAGGAAAAATCTGGCCAAAATATCAAAACTCAAGATGATGACAGGTGAGAGTACCTGTGAGAATGGAGATTGACTTCGTTTATTGTGAGGGATACCTGAACACATGGCTGCCAGTGTGGAAAAAGAAAGGAAAACCGATATTCATGCAGAATTCTGTCCCTTGGGACTTCATCACAGATTAAAAAGTCTGACACTGTAAAAACAAAAGAAACAACACTCTTTTGAGATGTATTTTTGTGTGATAATTTTTTTATTTTCTCTTATTATTTAAAAAAAAGTATTTGTAAGATTAGTTAATAATAATTGTAATTAGCAAATCTTTTACAGTATGTTCTATACAGCCGGATCCATAATACAACACAAAAGGAGTGCATGAACATTTGCAGCATACTTGGCAGGCAGAATAGTAAAAAAAGACAGTGGTGCATACATTATGACCACGAGTAGCATGATGATGCAGGTGATGGCAGTGACCAGGGCATTCATCTGGTTAGAGTTACAAGACTACACTCATGGCTGCATACTAAGTGATTCGATGAGCATGATAATAAAGGTGGAGGTGCACTCTGTACACAGACAATGGGAAGGGTCATTGCAGAAGTAAAAAATATGTAGGGTTACCTTTGTCCACGTCCCTGGACATGCGGGATTACGAGGAAATGATAGAGAGGACAGCTTGACCAGCTGGGCTGTTGTTGGAGACGGTCAACCAATAGATGGGGTGGACGTCATCAATGCTGTCCGATATGTGGGAAGTGCGCAGGACTTCGATAACCATGAGTCCACATCACTCCTTTGGATGTAAGATGGGCACAGCCAGAAACAATTAACATAGTGGACATATAAGAAGACTTATCAACCAACACAGAACTGGAGTCATCAGTCGCTGGACACTGCGGGACTTACTGAGGAGGGGATCTGAGCATCTATGGACATGTTCTGAGTGCAATGATGATGACCTATAAATAACTCAATAACTTACAGAATGTTGTTATTACCCTAGCATGTTTTGGCTGTGTAATTTTCTGGCCATTATAATCAGTGGTTTGTCATTGCCTTCTGATGGTAAGCACAGTCCAGAGCATTTGTCTGGTTAGAGTTACAAGACTACACCCATGGCTGCATACTAAGTGATTTGATGAGCATGATAATAAAAGTGGAGGCGCGCTCTGTACGCAGTCAATGGGTAGGGTCATTGTAGAAATAAAAAATATGTAGGGTTACCTTTGTCTATGTCCCTGGACATGCAGGATTACAGGAAATGAGAGGACAGCTTGGCACTGTCGTTGAAGATGGTCAACTAGTGGATTGGGCGGATGTCATTAATGCCCTCCGAGATGTGAGTACCTCCAAGAGGTATGACTGTAACCCAAAATGACATGTTTTCTTAAAAAACCGCTCTCAGCAGCACTCATTCCCCAGATCTTGTGGTTGGAAACCAAGTTCGCTATTACCTCTAAGCCATGGACACCTAATAATAACATATTTTTAATACTGAGAAAAACAAAATTAATAATACTAATTTGTAATACTAAGAGGAAATATCAAAATAAATACATATCTAAAGATTATGAAAGTTGTGTGTTAGTTGTGCACTGGCATGACATAATAACATGCAAGAGGTTATTCTGGATAAACACATTACATTTTGCCAAGTTGTAAAAATAGACAAGTGACTAGTAAAGTTTAGGAAGGTTAATAACAGATCAGAAGGGTCCAGTTTCATTTCTTAGATATGACCATTTTTGTTCATGCCAAAAAGGCTTTGGTTTACCCAACCTATAATTAGTACTAGAGATTGTTCGGGAAATAAGGGTGGCCAAAAAATTCAACGCCATGAAGAACAACAGTAAAGGCAGTAAAAGTGAAGGCAGTCAAGTTAAAATTACTGAGGACATGTTATGCTATGATAGCAACATATGGTTGTGAATCATGGATAATTTTGCAAACAGCAAGTAAGAAATTTATTAATTTGAAACAAAATGCTACAGGAAAATCCTTAAGATGCCTTGGATAATGAAAAAGAGCAATGAAGACATACTAAAAGACTTAAACCTTAAAAAGAACTGGCTAGTAAGCACCATTCTACAGAGGAAATTAAAATACTATCTATCTATCTATTGACCTTTCGAGCTGTAGCCGGCCCATAGGGCGTAGACCAAGATACTCCTTCTCTTATCTAAATTTTTATTCTAGCAGTTTTCAATTCTGTTAAAGATATTTTATCAAATCTCGCCATTTGTCTCTGTTCTGTGCAAGCAGCTCTATCTCATTGAGGCAGCCGATTCATGCTGTTCTTGCCTTTCTCATTAGTGTACTGAAAATACTATCACTATTATCTACTGCTAATTTACACATTCTGTATCAGGTCTACGTTTCATAAACAAAATTGTTTTTACAATAGCGTCTTGTTAAACCTCTGATCAACGGTTCTATACCAAGCCGGAGAAAAATAATTCCTCCATTTTGGATACAACCGGAAACAACACTCCAATACTATGGCCACTTCAAAAGCCACAGCTGGCTGGAAAGAACAATAAATGACAGGCATGATTCTTTGGCGATGCATCAGAGGCAGACCTTGATGAAGGTGGTCTCAAAACATCAAGGAGACGTAGAACATGACAACAGAAGAAGTGGGAGATCTGTCTTGAGATAGAAATTCATTCAGATGGGCTGTGGTGTATGCATTGTTCTGCAAAGAACATGTGACCTGATGATGGTGAAAGAGGTGAGGGCTTGGTATGAAGCCGACTACATCATTCAAAAATGCGCAGTGGGGTATAAGTAGTCGCTACCACCATACTCCCTGTACTTTTACAAGGTGTGAAGGGACCCTTTACTTTATTGACAACATCATATACATATGGTTGATTGGTGGCCTAACAAGCTATATTGTGAAATACTATTTTTTTTTTTTTAAAGAAAATCTCAACAAATTATAATAAATAATTACGAGAAGAAGGTGATGATATGTTGGCCATGGGATGAGAAGAGACAACAAGAGAAGAAGGTGGTGATATGTTGGCCATGGGAAGAGAAGAGACAACAAGAGAAGAAGGTGGTGATATGTTGGTCATGGGAAGAGAAGAGACAACAAGAGAAGAAGGTGGTCATATGTTGGCCATGGGAAGAGAAGAGACAACAAGAGAAGAAGGTGGTCATATGTTGGCCATGGGAAGAGAAGAGACAACAAGAGAAGAAGGTGGTCATATGTTGGCCATGGGAAGAGAAGAGACAACAAGAGAAGAAGGTGGTCATATGTTGGCCATGGAAGAGAAGAGACAACAAGAGAAGAAGGTGGGATATGTTGGCCATGGAAGAGAAGAGACAACAAGAGAAGAAGGTGGTGATATGTTGGCCATGGGAAGAGAAGAGACAACAAGAGAAGAAGGTGGTCATATGTTGGCCATGGGAAGAGAAGAGACAACAAGAGAAGAAGGTGGTAATATGTTGGTCATGGGATGAGGAGAGACAACAGGAGAAGAAGGTGGTGATATGTTGGCCATGGGATGAGAAGAGACAACAAGAGAAGAAGGTGGTCATATGTTGGCCATTTGATGAGAAGAGACAACAAGAGAAGAAGGTGGTCATATGTTGGCCATGGGATGAGAAGAGGCAACAAGAGAAGAAGGTGATGATATGTTGGTCATGTGATGAGAAGAGGCAACAAGAGAAGAAGGTGATGATATGTTGGTCATGTGATGAGAAGAGACAACAAGAGAAGAAGGTGGTCATATGTTGGCCATGGGTTGAGAAGAGACAACAAGAGAAGAAGGTGATCATATGTTGGCCATGGGATGAGAAGAGACAACAGGAGAAGAAGGTGATCATATGTTGGCCATAGGATGAGAAGAGACAACAAAAGAAGAAGGTGATCATATGTTGGCCATGGGATGAGAAGAGACAACAAAGGAATCTCAAAAGCAAGCCCACAATTCAGAACTAGAGTGTGAGAGAGGCCAACCTAGAAAAACTTTAAAAAGAAAACTAAGATGAGTAGCAATAACTGCAGACACCAGCTTCCCTACTCAGGTTGAGTAGCTTGCCTATAACAGAGATGTATGGTGGCAACAGTGTCAGTTTTGTGCAAAGTATGACCCTTGATAGGAAAGATAATCAAACATGGAGAGTCTAGAACTTCTGCTCTTTGTGCCATCTCTGACTTGAAAGAACAATGGATGAATAAATAGATCACAAACATAATTATAATATTAAATTAAGGGATTGGTTGGTCTTGAGGCAGAGAGGTTGTGAGTTCAAATCCTGGTGGCATCAGTTGAGATTTTTATTTGTGATTTCAACCATCTCTGGTCTCAGCAGTGAGGCCCAGCTTGAAACATCAATTATCCATTGACGGAAAAATATAAGTACCTTCGAAGCCGGAGTTATTTACCTGTATGTTGAGGGACCCTTGTGCACATGGCGGCCAGGGAAAAACGAATTAACACTCAAAATTCAGTTCCTAGACTCTAGGGACTTCGCCAGAGGTGAAAGCTGGCGAGCACAAAAAAAAATATTTTTTTTAATAAAAAAAAATTAAATTTATATTTTTTGTAATAGAAACTTGTATTATTATTGTTATAGCTTTTTCTCTTTCAACATTAAAAACTTAATGGTTTTAATTTTTTTAAAAATCCCCAGCACTGCAACTTAAAACAAAGATCTTTATATGCAGCACTTCACAACACTTTGTGACAGCCAAGGAGCCATCAAGTTGCTGAATTAACAACCAGCCACAAGCACCAAAAGCAAAGCAAAGTTGCAAGCAACTACTTCATGATAAGTGCTTGGTTTGTAATAAATTGTTAATGGCATTGATCAGTTTGACAATTCAAAAACACTACGGAACATATGTAAGATTGCAATGTCTGCTGGGAAGCTAGAAGCCTGTCTGATGTGGTTATTTATACGTGATCTCTGTAAATTCAAGAGAAATCATTAAACTATGTTGGAGTTATTGTCGAATAGACAGTTCACATGAATAACTAGTGTCGCTGTTGTGTTGTGAACACAATCGTACACACACACCAAAGATTTGTGTGTGCTTGTGAACCACGGGTGTAGTGATGTACTCTGGGCTGACCATGTCATTGTCACGCATACGACTCGATGCAGGAATGTGTGTGAACTGTGGACAGCTTCACGACGCTCATGGTACACACTTGTATGATTACCATCAGCAGGTTGGTTTCATTTTTTTTTTAATTTTAAAAAAGTTGTTCCCTAATTTTAAAAATGTTCTTATTGCAGTGAAGTCGCAGTTGTGATTAGTGTACTCATCTATTTATCAGTTGGGTGTTGGTTCAATTCCAAAATTGGTGCCCGTTCTTCTTCTTCACTTCCGCCTATAACCCATTTAAGGTATTTGCGGAGATACAAAGTTCCTTTTACCACTTTTCTGACAGCTTCAGCCATTGCCAGTTGATGTATTTGTGGCATTTATTGAGAGTAGGTGGCCAAATCAATAGCTTGTCAGGCTCCAAAGCAGGTTTAAATCACAGTAAGATAAAAAATTGTTTTTGGGGTTGCTGGAATAAAAACTCAGACTGAACACCTCACAGCATCTGCACTGGACAGGCAGCCTTTATTTTCCAGTCCTAAAAGTCCCCCTGGCAGACCTCAGAGATTTGAAATTGCTGTAATGATAGGTAATGCTTCTTTGATGATGTCTGTCCACCTTACTCTGGGTCTACTGTTTGCTCCTCTCCCTTCTCCTCTTTTAATATATGATTTGTATGGTAGGGAATCACAATACATACTTTCTAGATGGGCAAACCAGTTTATTTTTTGTTTCTGTATGTAGTTTAGGCATGGTTAAATGCCTACTCTTTCTCTTATAATATCATTTCTGATTCTGTCTCTTTTGGTAACTCCAAGTGTTTTTCTCAGACATCTCATCTCCGTAGTGAGAAGTTTCCTTTTATGGAAGCATCCTTTGCATTGAAAACACAATGTGGGAGTGAATGTATAGAACATGTGTGATCCGGTAAGATGGTGGATCTAGGTCACATTGTCTCGATAGCTGCAGAAAGTCCATTCGGAATCTGATTAATTTCTGTTCTCCGCATTACTTTTCTGTGTAAAAGTACAAATGATGATCTACTTATTACATATGTGCGGCTAAAGCGAAGTTGTACGCCGGCAATAGTCCTTTTTTGACAAATCGAGTGTTGTGGATACGACCTTCCAACGTTTAGACTTGATCTGTGCTTTACGTCACATTAGTGCTGTTCATGACCGTTGTTGGAATTCCTTGACGCAAGTTATTTCCATGTTACTTATTAATGTAAAGTACTTCGTCAGCCACAGTTTTATCTCTTTAAGGAATTTGCACCGTGTTTTGTTTGCTATAGGCTGCTTTCACTAGAGTAATTGGGAATCTAAAGGGAGCGAAATTGTGTGTACGACATTTTTGTGTGCTACGTCATCGTAATGATGGTGACGGTCTAATCACCAACTAATTACCCCCATCAAGCTTGGGCAGATGGTGCTCGTAAGCCTGGGAGGGCAGACCATCTAAGGGCAGAATCCCCCAACAGAAAAGACAATCTGCTGCCTTGCAGGAAGATTGGGGACAATCAAAGTCTAAGGAAAGCAAACCTGAATAAAATGCTGGCTGAAATCGGATGCACATCTGCACCAGTTCTCTGGCGCAGAACACAGTGCAACTTTTTAACAAGTAATCAATCAGATTGGATCTAGCAGACTCTAATTATGATAGAAACTACCACTGACCGGAAAGGCTTCAAGAAACAGCTGAATATAATACACTGGAATGCGGAGGGCATATACCACAAAAAACAAGCTCTAGAGAAGAGCAATGTGGTCCACGCTTACCTCCCTGGAAGAAAAGCTATATGGGGCAATCGATTCGCTTAAACAGACACTGCCTTCATGAGAGACTCTGGAATCCTACTCTGATTGAGTCTTGATTGCAGAGAGAGAGAGAGAGTATAGAATGTTTCTTTGTGCTGGTAGGTCTTGCTTTGTTTTGAAGTATAGGGGCCAACTGTCCAAATATTTGCTTTATATCATAAAAAATAGCATCTAGTGACACATTATTATTTTTTATTTTGACTGACAATCTAAAGCTTTCACCAGTTCTTTCTCTCTCTCTCTTTCTCTCTCTCTCTCTCTCTCTCTCTCTCTTCTCTCTCTCTCTCTCTCTCTCTCTCATATTTGAGATGATTTGGTCTTGCTTCTGATGCTCACTTTAGTCCTCTTTGTTCTATTAAATTCTCCAGTCCACATGTGCAATAAATAGAATTGTATTATACTGCAGGTTTCATGCTACCAGCTGAATGTAAAGATGGCATATATTCTTTTTGTGAAACCCATTTGTTCTTATGTCAAAAGCAGTTTTATTATTGATTTAACTGTTGTCTGTATTACCTTGAAGTACATTTTGTCTGTGTGGTACAACAGTAAAATGCCTTAACCGTAGATTACAATCATCATCATCAAGTACCGGGCCTGCTGGCGTAGGTGATCATGTCTCTCTACAATTTTCGATCTTGACAATTATTTTTCATCTCTGTTGTTGACCTTCTGCCAAGCCTTTCTCTTAAGCTGTCTGGTATTTTTTCTCTTTGCTTTCCTCTATCTCTTCATCCCTCAATTTTCCCAGTTGTTTCATTATATTCTAGTTGTTCTCTTCTCATTACATGGCCAAAAAATGATGATTGTTTCCTCCTAATATTGGAAATTAGCTCTCTCTTTGCTTTGGCCTCTTTCAGAACGTTTTTATTACTCTTCTTAGTTGTCCATGGTATTCTCGGCATTCTTCTGTAAAACCACATTTCTGCAGACTCCAGTGATTTTCTTGTTTGTTGTCCTATTGTCCATGGTTCACATCCATATGTTAAGACTGGCTCTACATAACATTTAAGAACTCTTTTTTTTGTTTCGATTGTCAAAAATGGATTGCATAGTATCTTCCTCATTTTTTGGAAAGCTCGTTTTGCTTGAGCAATTCTGCATCTCACCTCATAGATTACAATACTGTCATAAAAATTACTGCATCAAAACACACATTAAAAAAAAAATTGACATTTTGCTGTGGTCAAACATCATCCCTCCATGTACCTTACTAAATACTACTTCCAGTGACTCCTAAATTGGATTTGTTTCTATCGATGAAGGAATTAATTTTCCCCCATCATTTTGTGTGATGCGATCTCGTAAAATGCGAAAAAAAAATTGCCAGTTATCAAGAAATTTGTTGTTTGTTTGTTGTTTTTTTGCTGTGACCAGGAAAATTTCCTTGATTGCTGCTGACATCAAAACAACTCTTTGTAACTCGGGAGATGCAGCAAATAACGCTATGAGGTAGCCGAACATACTTGCGGTGACTGTACCAATAGACACTGTAATACATTCAGTCCATGGGATTAAACTCATGCCATAAATCAACCTGAGCCAGGAAATCTGAGTCCCCATGTCTTGCCTAGTGTGAAGACATGACGGTGTGTCAAAAGCTCAGAGAAATGACTATTTTTAGAAAACCTAATGTTACTTTTAAGTGGTACAGTCGAACCTGGTCTTAGGACCACCTGTTTAAAGCGTTTCCCTGGTTATAGGACCGGGTCTACAATTTCCCCGAGTTTTTTACTATATGCTAACACTGATTACGGCGCTCACCGTATGACGCGACCAGAGACCAGGCTAATTAACCGCCGCCAATGTTATTTATCCCGTTTACGACACGCGGGTAATCCGATGGGAGCCATAAACGATCGACACAGGTGTCTACAGGTGTCGAGGTTTTCCCGTATTTAGTGAGTCCCAGATTACAGTGGGACGTGTTACGTTTATCAGTCAATACTGGTGTGAGAAAAACGGCAGACACAGATCTATGATTCGTGAAGTGACATCACTTCGCGGTTCCGTCTAGACCAGAGTAGACCATTGCGTGGCCCGTATAAATTACAGGAATTAACTAAAGAATTAGTTATTGCCCGCTTAGAGTGTATTCACGTACATGTACAGTATCTCAGTGAATTATTTTTGTGGATTTTAAAAGTGTTACACACAATATAGGAAATGGCCAGTGTCAAAAGTGTAAAACCAAAAGCATTAACGCTGGAAGAACGAATATCAGTGATTCGACAAAATATTTTTGTGTGTTTAACTATCGTGTTTTATGAAAAGTGTCCAACCAGTGGCTATTGTAGACCGACATGTGCACTATGTTCTACTCATGGATTACGCTGATTTGCAGGTTAGTTTTCATAGTGCTTAGGATCAAATTTTTTTTATCGCTCTATTTATTATGTGAAACCTGTGAGGCAGGACCACCTGTCCTATGGGACCAGTTTTTGAAAGTCCCGTGAATGGTCGCCTTAGACAGGTTCGACTGTAGTAATTTTTACTATAGTATCTTAAACATGTCAGTCACAGATATGCATCATAATTAAGGGATAATGCCGCCAGCATTATCATTTGCTCCCTTTATTTTTCCACAGTGGTATCATTGTAGCTAGTTGTCAGTCAGCCATGTTTGTTGTACCCATTCTACATTGAACTACTGTCATGGAATCCACAGGGAAAGAGAAAGCCAGGAAGGCCAAAGAATACATGTAGAAGAGAAGCCATGGAAAGAAACCCTCAAGAACATTGGCAGTCCCTAGAGACTAGGAACTGAATTTTGCATGTTGATTCATTTTTTCCAGGTTTTTCCCACAGGGTCTCTCACAGCACAGGCAGATAACTCTTGTCTTCTGAGGTACTCATATTTTTTCCACCAATAAGTAATTGACGTTTCAAGCCAGGCCTCACTGCTGAGACCAGGGATGGTTGCCTCAGAGAAAGAAATCACAAATAAAAATCCTAATTGATGCAGCCGGGATTTGAACTCACAACCTCTCTATCAAGACTGGCGTCTTGCCTCAAGACCAACCAGTCCCCACTTTTATTGATGCTACATTGACAACTCTATATAGCTGTCTAACATTACTTTCCTTTGTTTTATTATTTCTGTTGGTAGTTTTTCTGCTCCAGGCACATTTTTTTATATTTCATTGGCCGCAGAACATCTTTTCTTCTTGTGACATTAACATTTTGGGTGTTATACCTATTTTATGATATTCCGTTCTTGTCATTATTGTTTCTGTGGGATTATATTTCTCTTCTTCATGAGGACATGATGCTCTCAAGTGGTATCAAAAATCGCTTGTACAGTGGACATTACCATGCATCTAATATATGAAGACAGTGGCCTTGAACCACAGTACAAGTAGATAGGTGGCATACCTGTCGCAGGTGTAGGAACCTGAGAAATGTTTGACAAGATGGCGGGTTCCTTGCAACAGTGCAGCAAGAACAGTGGACTGTGGTGGGGATTTTTGTTGACGTAGAGCCTGTAGAGATTCATCATCAGATGGGAATCCAGTACAGTGAAAGGTGCATGAATGGCATCACTAGTGTGGACATTCTCCTAGCCTGGGTCCAGCATTCACGATAGACATGACATCCATGGAGAACATAGAACGAGAAAGCTGGTGCATGTCACAGTCAAGAAATGACATTACTTTTGGACATTAGTGTTGGATCAACCTATCTCATCTTTCATGATGAACTGGTTGGTCTCAAGGCAAGATACCGGCCTCGAGACAGAAAGGTTATGGGTTCAAATCCCAGCTATCACCGGTTGGGGTTTATATTTATGATTTCTCTCTGTGGCAACCACCTCTGGTCTCAGCAGCGAGGCCCGGCTTGAATCATCAATTGCTCATCGACGGACAAAATATGAGTACCTCCGAAGTCAGAGTTATCTGCCTGTACGGTGAGGGACCCCTGTGCACATGGCTGCCAGGAGAAATGGATTTACACGCAAAATTCAGTTCCTAGTCTCTAGGGACTTCATCTGAGGTCAAAGCTAGCGAACACAAAAAAAAAAAAAAAAAAAAATTCATGGTGAACTGAAGTTCAAAAAGTGTGCAAGATGGTTACCCCAGTGGTAGTACATGAGGAATTGCACAACCGTCCGAAAGAATTCTTTATTCATGGTATCTATGCCTTTGTCAAGTGTTGGTGTAAGTGCATTGACCCTGGGGGGGACGTATTAAACAGTGATGTTGTTATTTCAGTATTTACAATGAATACTTTCTAAACAAACAAATCTGATTTTTAATTGAAAGCACCTTGTGTATACACACATGCACTTGTACATGTGTACACATATCAATAGTGTTCGCTGTGTAAATTTGCTTTCATATTGCCTAATGTGCCTCATCAGCACAAACACAAAACTTAGGCTATTCAAATCAAATGTACTATCAACCCTTACATATGCGTGTAAAAGCTGAAAAACAACAAAGAGACATAGAAACAAAGTTGAATGCATTCAAAAATAAATGTCTAAGGAAAATACTTGGTATAGCGTGGAACTAATTCAAAACAAATGAGGAAATTAGAGAAATGGCCAATCAACCACTAATATCTTCAGTAGTAAAGAAAAGACGATGGTCATATGGTGGACATGTGATGAGAAGAGATAATAACCGAATAGCAAAGCAAGTCCTCATGTGGGAATCCAGGTAAGAGGAAAAGAGGAAGACCCAGAGAGACACTGAGAAGAACATTGATGAGAGAGGCAAGAGCAGCAGGAATCAGCTCCCTCAATGAGATAAGAGACACTGAGGAGAACATTGATGAGAGAGGCAAGAGCAGCAGGAATCGGCTCCCTCAATAAGATAGAGCTGCTTGCACAGAACAGAGACAAATGGTGAGATTTGATAAAATATCTTTAAAAGAATTGAAACTGCTAGAATAAAAATTTAGATAAGAGGAGTATCTTGGTCTACGCCCTATGGGCCGGCTACGGCTCAAAAGGTAAATAGATAGATGGATAGATTCCCTAATGTATTAATTCTTTAAAGTGTCGCACTTTTTTCTAAATTATGGCTACTTTTTCAGGTGGATGAGGACTTGATGTGTCATATATGCCTCCAGCCTCTCGTCACCCCACTTGATGCCCTTTGTGGACATACATTCTGTAGCCGCTGCATCCACAACTTCCTATCCATACAGCAGCAATGCCCTATAGACCGGAAGCCACTGTCTATTGCAGATTGCCAGCCTTCCAGCATTCTTGTTCGCAGGTGGGTGTCTAATTGTAATTATCTAATTTAGTCTTATAAGTGGGCACATTCCACAAATGCTGAAAAACCAAATTACATTTTTTTTCTACATGAAGTTGCTTAAATCGGCCGAGGGGACTCATCGCACTTTAGCGCATTTTCACAGAGATTAATGTTATTGTATACGCACATGTGATGAAAGGTCAGAAACATCAACGGATGAACTGACAATTACACCAACTGGCCACAAGTGACCTTTGGTTGGCAGCTCATGAGCACCACTCCAAAGTAATTTTTACTTTTATTTTTGGATGGCAGTTGTGGTCTAATATAACGTAGAAGACTCAGTCTGAGGTTGAACAGATCGTGCCTCCCCAAGAAGTAGCCAACCCCCCCCCCCCCCCCAACCCCCATCCCTCCAAGCAAGCAGAAAATACCTTACTACTTACTGTGGGATTAAAGATTTATTGGAATATAATTTGTGTTGTGGTTTTCAAGATGTTTGTGATTGAGTAATGAACACAGTTGGTGTACTTTTTTCACTATTGCTTTAATTATTAATTTCCTGGTGCAGTACTTCGGGACACCCTTGGGCAAAGTGGAGCTCCCGTTTAGCCCCCCTATCAGGGTTATGTGAAGCCATTGGAGCAGGTAGTGGATGGTGTTGTGGGAGCAGCCGACAAGTAGTGCCGGTTTTGGTCCCCACACCGCGATGGCAGGCAGAGGATCTCATGTATAGAGACAATGGCTGCGATCTCCAACTAGTACAATCACTGCCAACAAGGAACTACCTTCTTATATTGCCTGGAATAATCATGACAAACCACAACTTTATATTTACAGCTAACGACGTTAATGGGGACTTCACAGCCACCTCGTCCGGTAGGGAGCATCATGTGCTACAGGTGACACCCGATCGTCATCATGCTACTGTATGCAAGATCAAAAATAAAGAGACACTAGCAATAGGAACTTTGAACATTAGATCAGCATTCCAGGTTGGAAAACTAGAAAACATCAGTCAAGAAATGAAGAGAATGAAACTGAACATCTTGGGACTATGTGAAATGAGATGGAAAGGAGCAGGATTATTACAACACGACAGTGGAAATGTAATTTACTCTGGGGGAACCACTTCATGGGGAAGAAAGGTAACTGTAGTCTCCATCGTAGCAGTCTCAGCACATGCCAAAAGACAAGGCGAAACCGCATAGAAAATGAACACAGCCAACTGTTCCCTGTCATACGATATCATCATTCATCGTTATCAATTGGAATATCGAAACATGATCAAAACAGATGAGACACACAGCTCATGGTGTGCACAGAGCTCTTAACTCAGTAGCTCCTGCAACTAGCCGGACTTGGAATATGAAGAAACTGCAACAAGAAACACTTTTCAGACATAGCCTTCAATGGTTCCTGCCGCCTATCCACCATATACCGGAAGTTCACGTCCTCCTGAAAATGATGATCGTTATATTGAGAACAAAAAATGTATAGTGCTTGATGATGTTAGGATATCTTTCTTGACTCAAACCGAACATATAAACACACCGTCGTCGAATTATCCCCATAACACATCAAACAACAGACCCTACAGTTAGCGTACAACAAACGAAAAACGGTGCAAATTCCCCAAAGAGGAAAATTTTCGGTCGACTTGACGGAGCAGTCCACATTAATGTGTTTCAGCATGTAAATAACTTGCGTCAAGCAATTCCAACGTCGACATTGAACAGCACTCAATGTGACGTAAACCGTATGTCAACACTAGACAGTGAAGGTCGCTTTTATAATACTTGAATTGTCAAAAAGGAACATTTCTGTGTGTACTCGGTGGCGCAGGTTTGTCCACTTCGTCTGCGCAGATTTGCTAAGTAGAACATCATTTTGATTTCAACACAGAAACTTGCATCTCAGAGCTGAAATTAATCAAACCCCAGATGCATTTTCTACAGCGATCGAGAGAACGTGAAACGTTCCACCATTTTGAAATGGAACAAACAAACAAAATGGGAACTAACGTCATATTCCCTGTCCCTATGGGAACAAGGTTCTTTATTATTTATTTCTTCTAAATTACAGATTTTCATATCTCTACCAGTTTAAAAAAAAAAACGTGTTATTTCACTTGGTTTTTCTGTTCTTTTGAATCACGCTGGGTGTTTTCTCTACGAGAATGTATTATTGTTTTTAAAAAGATACATTCTGCCTTTCACCAGCATTAGAAGATGGACAGAAGAAGAAAAAGGTAGATGGTGTATATTGTGTATTATTATCGCGATAACATTAATATTTAACTATCAGGAAGGTATACTCTCTTTAAAAAATTCTTAATTTGAAATGGACGTAATAAAAATAAAATGCTGGCATTTGTTCACAAAGTGAGTATGCTTCTAACACAGAGAGAGAGAGAGAGAGAGAGAGAGATGGGTGGGTGGGTGTATCATAATCATCACCATCATCTCCACCACCAACCTCATCAACACCATCACAACCATTATCACCACCACCATCTTCATCATCACCATCATAACCATCATCATCACCATCTTAACCATTATCACCATCATCATCACCATCTTAACCATCATCATCACCATCATAACCATCATCATCACCATCTTAACCGTCATCACCATCTTAACTATCACCATCTTAACCATCATCATCACCACTTTAACCATCATCACCACCATCATCATCACCATCATCATCACCATCTTAACCATCACCATCTTAACCATCATCACCATCCTAACCATCATCATCACCATCTTAGCCATCATCACCACCATCTTAACCATCATCATCACCACCATCATCACTTATTTCACAACTATCCAGACTCTACTCCACCTCTTTCATGAAACCGGTAGTAACAGACTAACCAGCCTAGCCTGGCTAAACTAGTAGGGTCGATTTTAAGGCAACCCGGTGCTTATAAATGTCATGATGAAATCAGATGTGTTGTGCCGAAAGACGCAAATATCACTGTTCTACTGCAGACCACAAGACAACGCATATACACCCACTTAACATTGGTTTTCAAGGGCGGGTGATGGAAAGCACAGGTACAAAAAAACAACATGAAAATCAATATCAATAAAACAGAATGAATATCGCCAAAGCTAAACAAAGCATCAACATAACTATAGAAGGCAGGCAACTAAAACAAGTGGAGGAATTCAAATACCTAGGAAGTCTAGTGACAAACAACAATTCACAAACAGCAGAGATAGACTCAAGATGCATCAAAGCTTGTCAAACCATTGGACAACAATCACCACTATTGTCCAATAAGGAAATAATTCTAGTAACAAAACGGACACTTTACAATACAATCTTCATCCCAACATTGTGCTGCTACAAATGTCAGTCCTGGACCCTAGATGCAAGAACAATAAGAAAAATAACCTCTACTGAGATGAAATGTGTTCTACGAATGGCAGGAAACAGTCTGAGAGATAAGATCAGAAATGAACTGAGAAAAAAGCTAGGAATAGCCCCCATCTTAGAATATATAAAGAAACAACAGATAAAATGGTTTGGCCATGTGACAAGGCTGAGTGATCAAAACACAACATAATGAGCCCTCAATAAATGCTGCGAGAATACCTGACCCAAGGGTCAACCATGAAAAATATGGATCGATGGAATATTAAAAGCATTAGGAAACTTAACAGCAGCAGAGGCGAACAGAAGAGCAAACTACCGCAAATTATATCTCCCCTTGAAGCTGAAAGGAAAATGAGGAAGGAAAGAAGAGAAGATATATATATATGTGTGTGACAAGAGATAACATCGGTGTGATCTTGGAGCAGAGAGTGGCGTCTCCGATTCTTGTTTAAATCTCACAGTGTCGATTTAGTTATCTTCATGTGCCATAGCGGCTGGCACAGGCTATTATGTCCTTACACAAATCTCTGTCCACATTGTATCGTTTCAATTCTGATGTTGACTGTTTAACATGCCACGATATGAAACTATATAATATATTATCTCATTTTTTATCCATGATATCTTTTTCATTGTATTTTGCCAGTTGCAAACAAATATTCCAACTTTCTTCTTCTCATGATGTGCCTGAAAAAAAAAATGTAGATGGTTTCTTTTTTATGTTTTGTAGGAACTCTCTTTGAGAATGTCCTCGTTGGTCTTTTTAGCTGTCCAGGGAAATGTCAAAGTTCATTTTTATAAAGAAAAATTTCAATCCAATCTGTGCCTTCTAATCGACTTTTAATGTGTTTGTCTACTGTCAATGATTCGCTTCTGTGGGTTAAAATTGATTTTAGCAGCAATCGTAGAAACTGCACTATTATATGGATAACGTTGTCTTGAATCTCCTACATTCCTCTTGTTGATAAAATGTGTATATTATGGGAGTGGTTCAAACTTTATGATACCAGACATACCGCTTCTAACTTTATGTTATTTTTTAGTAGATTAATACTTACTTAAAGGAAGAAACTTACTAAAGACTGGTCAGTCTGATACTTTGTTTCTTGTATTTAAACTATTCAGTGTTTAACCCCAAATGTTATGGAAATGAAAAATATCATATGCAACAAGTTGATGGTTCCGTCTCCAAGATGGCGTATCTAGTCCACATCCTCTCGATCGCCGCAGAAAGTGCATCCAGGGTCTGATTAATTTAGGTTCTCCTTTGCACTTTTCTGCGTTAAAGTCAAAATGACGATATACTTAATACATCTGTGCCGCTAAAGCGAGGTCGTAGGCCGACAACAGTCTGTTTTTGACAAATCAAGTGTTGTAAATGAGACCTTCCACCGTCTAGACTTGATCTGCGCTTTACGTCACGTTGGTGCTTTTCATGACCGTTGTTGGAATTCCTTGACGCAAGTTATTTCCATGTTACTCATTAATGTAAACTACTTCGTCAGCTGCAGTTTTGTCTCTTTGGGGAGCTTGCTTCGTGTTTTGTTTGTCGTAGGCTGCTTACACTAGAGTAATCAGAAATCTAAAGGGAGCGAGATTGTGTGTTCAACATTGTTTGTGTGCTACGTCATCGTAATGGTTCTCTTGACCGGCCGTGCACTAATCTTACGGTCTGCTGTTTGATGTGCGACGGGGATAATTTGACGACTAACTGTGTGTCTATATGTTCGGAATTGGAGTCAACAACGATGGCCTAACATCAAGTGCTACGACGATCATCATTTTCAAGAGGATGTGAATTACCGGTATATGGGGATAGGCGGCGGGAACAATTGAAGGTTATGCATGAAAAGTGTTCCTTGTTGCAGTTTCCTCATATTTCAAGCCGCATGTCTGTGTTAGTCACCTCTAGTGACTCGGGCAGATGGTGCTCGTAAACCTGGGAGGGCCGACCATCTAAGGGCAGAATCCCCCTACAGAAAAGATCATCTGCTGCCTTGCAGGAAGATTGGGGACAATAAAAGGCTAAGGAAAGCAAACCTGAACAAAATGCTGGCTGAAATCGGATGCACTGGGCCACTGGCGCAGAACACAGTGCAACGTTTTAACAGGTATACAAGCAGAGTGGATCTAACAGGTTTAAACAGGCAGCTGTCTTCGTGTGAGAGTCTGGATTCCTACTCTGATTGAGTCCTGATCGCAGAAAGAGAGAGAGAGAGATATGCAACAAGTCTATGTCAATAAAAGTGAGAAAGAGAGTTCATCTGTGCTATATAGAGCCAATTCTGTCCCGCGGAAGCGAATCATGGACAGTAAACAAACAGGAAGAATTGAAAAAAAAATGGTATGGTTAAAGCTTTACGTAATTGATAGATAATACAAATTTGAACATTTTGGCTCTATAAGCCTTCAGCAGGAACAAACAAACAACACATGCACACAGATTTGTCAGTGAATAACCATGTGTGTGTATACATGTATGTTTCGGCTCGTAGATGCGTATAGATATTATCTGTGGTGATATAGTCGAAGCAACCTAGACAGTGTTCACCACCCCACACTCACATATTTTTAGAACCCTTTACATGTTGTTGACCCTCCCACTGGCAGGGTATTTGCAGCGCGTACCCGCGAATCCTTCTTTCTCCTTCTGGCCACAGTAAAAAAAACTAATGAAAAGACGATTAGAGGCCACAGAGATGGGATTTCCATAAGAATATTTTAAGTTCCCTGGACAGCTAAAAAGACCAACGAGGAAATTCTCCAACAGGCCAACTCAGAAGGGACGCTCATAAGAAACATCAGAAAGAAACAATCAACATTTTTCGTGCATATCATGAGAAGAGGAAAGTTGGAATACTTGGTTACAACTGGCAAAATACAGGGAAAGAAAGACCTGGGACGACAATGAGAGAAGGTGCTAGATATCTTGGTGTCATGGCATGGAAAACATTCAAATTGAATTTGATGCACGATGGATAGAAGGTTGTGGAAGGACATGATCGCCTACGCCAACCGGTAACATGATGATGTTATGAAAATTCTAAATATTGCTACTTTCTTGTGTTAAACTATTCTATGTGTAACCTTATATGTTATTTAAAAAAATAATTGAGATATAACCTCGATGCAATCATCCAACCATGATGAATGCATTATAGGAGCATCACATACAGGCCTTGATGTGCCCACTTATGAGATAAGCAAGCCAGCTATAATGTCAGTGATAATCAACTGTGATGTCTTTATCCTTCTGTGTTGGCCCTAACCGTATTACACGCCTGTCCAATTTCTGGCTGCCAGCCGCTAGAGGAGACTAATAGTGGGAGTTGACATGGAAACCAAACTGGGACTGCGGTAAAGCTGGTACAGATGCATTGTCATAAAGTAATGATGCTGGGGAGGGGCGATGCATACTATTTTTTGTCATTTCACTCTAGGTTATATAAAACAAAGATACAATTAGCTAGCAGCTAAACTATTAGGTACAATTTTATGTTTGTTTTACAAATTCTCAGCAGATCTACTTAAAAAAAAAAAAGTAAAGAGCCCCGTCAAGCCAAGTGGCGTATAGTGAATATGGTGTTAGTGACCATAAATTTTACAGACCTTCAGCACATGATTTTTGGGGTAATGTGGTCGGTATTACGCCCGTGCTGATTTACTTTCCCAGAAAAAAATCCGGTACTCATTTAAGGCTGAGTGAACCGGAAGCCGTCGGTAGGGATCGAACCCTACCTCTTGTCCTTTGTAGTCAAGTTCACTAATCACTGAACTATCGCCGCTAGTAGCTCTACTCTTTGCCCTGTGTTTAATATTTGATATTTGTGCTTATCTTCACTGTAGGTGACCTTTGAACCCAGTTGTTTGAAATTTAACATTGTTTCCAACGTCTGTACAGTTTTCTTTATTTCTAGTTCAAAGCCTGCACGCAATACACGCGCGCACGCCCTCACATACATACACCACACATGAACACACGCGCCTTCGCATATACAATATACGTGAACACGCGCACCCTCACACACACAACACATGAACACACACGCCATCGCACACATAACACATAGGAACACACGCGCCCTCACACACATGAACACGCGCTCCCGCACATACATGAACACGCGCGCCCGCACACACATAACATACACATGAACACGCGCATCAATTCTCACACACAACCCACACGAACATACGCTCTCTCTTTCTCAAACACAACACACACGAACATACGCTCTCTCTCCCTCACACGCACACATAACACACATGAACACGCTCGTCCTCACAGACATAACACATTCGAACACGTGCGCCCTCAAACACATGAACACGCTCGCACTCTCGCGTAACACACATGAACGCGCGCCGCTTTCTTTCTCACACGTACACTCACACACAAACACGCATTCCCCCACTCTCTCACGCACACATGAACACACACGAACATGCGTGCCTCACGCTTTCTCTCTCTGTCTCTTCCACACACAAGTGACGATTCTGGAAGGTCGTTATTGTTAAGCCATTTCACGATTGCGGTCTTGTCTAATTAAAATATCTAACTTGTAAGTTTAAGTTATTTCACAATCGATATCTCAGATTGCATCTTATGGTTGTTAATCAGGGACAGTATCGCAAACATAATTGAAGAAAATATGTTCATTCGAAATAAAATGCTACAGAAAAATCATTAGGATGCATTGGATACAGAAAAAAGAGCAATGAAGACATGTTAAAAGACTTCAACATTAAAAAATAATAACTTATAAACACCATTCTACAGGGGAAATTATAATACTATGGCCACGACAAAAGATGCAGCAGACTGGAAAGAACAATAATGGGAGGTATGGTTCAATATGTGATTCTTAAAACGTGAAGCCATATGCAATCGCCCTGTGGATGTGGTTGTGTGCGCACGTGCGTGCGTGAGAGAGAAAGAGAAAGAAAATAAAAACATCCAATGGTTGCATATTTTCAGTCTTGTGTATTTGTGCGAGCAGATCATGTGACTATTTGGTAGGTCATGTGACTAGTTGGTGTTTATTGCTGTAAGATCAATTCTGGCATAGAATCCTCTTTGCCAGCTCAACAGAAAAAAAAGTAACAATTTCTAGACTCCGAACAGGCCACAAAATATTGAAGTACCACTATTATAACACCCTAAGGATAGAAACCTCTGTTGAGTGTGACTGTGGCACGGACAAAATGACCGCTGAAGATCTGGTACAATCATTCCCAACATATGATGAACAGAGAAAGCTCTTATAACCATCACCGGTACCATACCAGGAGGACAAGCTGTAAGGTAATGTCACTAGCATTAAGCTGACAAATCCTTTCTTCAAATTCATTAATATTGACTGGCCTAACATCATCAAGCGGCTATACATTTTTAAAGAAATATGACAATCATCACTTTCGGGAGGACGTGGACTTCTGGTATATGGTGGATAGGCGGCAGGAACCATTGCAGGCTATGCATGAAAAGTGTTCCTTGTTGCAGTTTCCTTATATTCCCAGTCCATGGGGGACTGGTTGGTCTCGTGGCAAGACGCCGGCCTAAGGACAGAGAGGTTGTGGGTTCAAATCTCGGCTACACCGGTTGGGATTTTTATTTATGATTTCTCTCTGCGACAACCACCCCTGGTTTCAGCAGCGAGGCCCAGCTTGAAACGTCAGTTACTCAACGACGGAAAAAAAAACCTGAGAACCTCCGAAATCGTAGTTATCTGCCTGTGCGGCGAGGGATCCCTGTGCACACGGCTACCAGGGAAAAATGGATTAACACGCAAAATTCAGTTCCTAGTCTCTAGGGACTTCGTCAGACTTGAAAGCTGGCGAACGAAACAACAACATTAATATTGACGTCTGTAGGTGTACACAGAAGAAAAAGAAGGGGGAAAAAAATAAGAAGAGAAGAAGAATCCTGCTGCAAGTGGCCAGAACTGCTAAATGGCCCATGCTTGTTCTTTCTTTTCTATCAACGTGTTTTCTTCCAGCCTCGACCATTCTGTTGTTATCTGCCAAACGGACGCTTATAGTAATGATCCCTCGCCGTAGTAGACAGTTCTGCACAAGGGCTTTTCCAGAAACTAACATCTATACTGAAACGTCTCCACTGAGTTGCTTCTGAAGAATTTCTTTCCACCGATCGGTCGTTTATATTTCGCCAATCTCCTCGCTTTACAACATCTGTTTCGAGATGATGTCATCTGGCATACAAACAACACGAGTTGCTAATCTCACTTGAGCTTTTCACAACAATGTTGTTTTCACGAGGACTTTAGTATCAGGTACTTTATCCGGCCACTCTAATCTAGGTACTACATACATATGCCATCATCATCAAGTACCGGGTCTAGTGGCGTAGGTGATCATGTCTCTCCACAACTTTCGATCTCGGCAGCTATTTATCATTTCTGTTGTTGACCTTCTGCCAAGCCATTCTCTTAAGCTGTCTGTTATTTTTTCTCTTTGCTTCCCTCTATCTCTTCGTCCCTCAATTTTTCCAGTTGTTACAATATATTCAAGTTGTTCTCTTCTCATTACATGGCCAAAAAATGATGATTGTCTCACATATGCCATATCGGTTACAAAAACACATACATAAAGTCATACAAGCACGCACATAGAACGACGTAATTTGGATTTATAAATAGCAGTTTTTCATTAGTGGAAATACTTGCAAGCACATACATACATACATATACGCGCTCGCACGCATATAGATATATATAGAGACAAACACACATAGATACCTTTTGGCATATAATCTCTATTTTTCTTTAGTTTCTTCATGAGATCCCATTTTCATTCTTTCCTTTTGCTCTCGAGCCGAAGACTTCACAAAGGGCGAAGGTCATAGTTCTCAGCGATTGACGATTTCCTGCTAGTTCTTGTAGTTCTTGGTTGTTTCCTTAATCCCCTGGTCAGCCTTTCTTAGTAATTGTTCTGCTTAGTGATTTTCTTGGTCTGCCTAGTTTTCTTTTACCAGATGGTTTCCACATGAATCCCTGACGTGGAAGTCTCTCTTCAATCATTCTCAGCACATGACCGATGTATGTCCAACATCTTCTTATAAAGCTCGACATGTATTCTTGTTTTGATTCATCTCTTATCTGTTATTTCAAATGTATTCTTGTTTTGATTCATCTCTTATCTGTTATTTCAAATGTATTCTTGTTTTGATTCATCTCTTATCTGTTATTTCAAATGTATTCTTGTTTTGATTCATCTCTTATCTGTTATTTCAAATGTATTCTTGTTTTGATTCATCTCTTATCAGTTATTTCACATGTATTCTTTCCAGCATATATTTGAGACCCTATGAAGACATTACCTAAAGTCTTGGTGTATTTATTCCATATGTTAAACCTACATCTCAAGTGACTTCAAGCGATTTTTCCTCATTAACTGCTCGTTTTATAACTTTTTTCCCCCTTATGTTCGGTTCAACCGGGGCACTCATTTTAAACCGTTTATTTTAAAGACTCACTTAAGCTCATGTTAATTGGTTTATAGACGAGGTGCAATTACGGCGCACATCATTACAGTGAATACATGTGTCATACTTAATGCACTTGAGACTATGTTAAAATTTGTGCGTGGACTGCACGCTCGGACGATTCCAAGAAATCGATAAGGATGCTGGATGTTGGAAATAGATGCCAGCAGGAATCTGCTATTTATTTGATGAATACCCGCGCTAATATGTGCTTCCGGCTTGTTTTCCTCTTGGAAAATATTTGTGTTATTTATTTACTTTTTTTTTTTTTTTTTTTGTAATGAAGAATTTAGCAGAGTGTTCTAGTTTGTGTTTGTAGTTTATAGTTGTTCATTAATGAGCGTATCGAGATCTAGCAGGTGTTTTAAACTATATGTTTAAATGTACGAGCATGGAGTATTTTTGTTAGTGTTTATAAGCGTATAGTTTTTTTTTTAAATTATTAACGTAAGTATTCTACATATGATTTAAAGCATATAGTTTTTCTTGAGTAACTATGGTCTTTTAGTTGCGATTTCTAAATGATAGTTTTTCATCAATGGACTTTGAACTGTGTAATTGGGATTTCCAAATGATAGTTTTTTCATTAATGGACTTTGAACTGTGTAATTGGGATTTATAAATGATAGTTTTTCATTAATGGACTTTGAACTGTGTAATTGGGATTTCCAAATGATAGTTTTTTTCATTAATGGACTTTGAACTGTGTAATTGGGATTTATAAATGATAGTTTTTCATTAATGGACGTAGAGCGGCGTAGTTGAGATTTTTAAATGATAGTTTTATTAATGGACGTAGAACGGCGTAGTTGAAATTTCTAAATGATAGTTTTTATTAATGGATGTAGAACGGTGTAGTTGAGATTTCTAAATGATAGTTTTTATTAATAGATGTAGAAAAGCGTAGTTGAGATTTCTAAATGATAGTTTTTTTTATTAATGGACGTAGAGCGGCGTAGTTGAGATTCTAAATGATAGTTTTTATTAATGGACGTAGAAAAGCGTACTTGAGATTTCTAAATGATAGTTTTTATTAATGGATGTAGAAAAGCGTACTTGAGATTTCTAAATGATAGTTTTTATTAATGGATGTAGAACGGCGTAGTTGAGATTTCTAAATGATAGTTTTTATTAATGGATGTAGAAAAGCGTACTTGAGATTTCTAAATGATAGTTTTTATTAATGGATGTAGAACGGTGTTGTTGAGATTTCTAAATGATAGTTTTTATTAATGGATGTAGAGCGGCGTAGTTGAGATTTTTAAATGATAGTTTTTATTAATGGATGTAGAAAAGCGTAGTTGAGATTTCTAAATGATAGTTTTTCATTAATGGATGTAGAACGGCGTAGTTGAGATTTCTAAATGATAGTTTTTATTAATGGATGTAGAAAAGCGTAGTTGAGATTTCTAAATGATAGTTTTTCATTAATGGATGTAGAACGGCGTATTTGAGATGTCTAAATGATAGTTTTTATTAATGAACATAGAACGGCGTAGTTGAGATTTCTAAATGATAGTTTTCATTAATGGACGTAGAACGGTGTAGTTGAGATGTCTAAATGATAGTTTTATTAATGGACGTAGAACGGCGTAGTTGGGATTTCTAAATATTAGTTTTTCATTAATGGACGTAGAATGGCGTTGTTGGGATTTCTAAATATTAGTTTTTCATTAATGGATGTAGAACGGCGTAGTTGGGATTTATAAATATTAGTTTTTCATTAATGGACGTAGAACGGCGTAGTTGGGATTTCTAAATGTTAGTTTTTCATTAATGGATGTAGAACGGCGTAGTTGGGATTTATAAATATTAGTTTTTCATTAATGGATGTAGAACGGCGTTGTTGGGATTTCTAAATGTTAGTTTTTCATTAAAGGACGCAGGGTTATGTCGTTGATGCCTGTAGTGTATTTGTCCTCATCAATGGAAGTAGTTTATTCTATTCTATGCTTATAGCTTTATAATTTTGTAATGAATGACAATAGAGTGTTCTAGCTTATTCTTACAACTGAACAGTTTTGTTATAATTCACTAGTAAATGGTATGATCTAGTTGTTATAATTCACTAATAAATGGTATGATCTAGTTGTTGTTGTTGTTATAATTCACTAGTAAATGGTATGATCTAGTTGTTGTTATAATTCACTAGTAAATGGTATGATCTAGTTATTGTTGTTATAATTCACTAGTAAATGGTATGATCTAGTTGTTGTTGTTATAATTCACTAGTAAAGTGTATGATCTAGTTGTTGTTATAATTCACTAGTAAATGGTATGATTTAGTTGTTGTTGTTATAATTCACTAGTAAATGGTATGATCTAATTGTTGTTGTTATAATTCACTAGTAAATGGTATGATCTAGCTGTTGTTATAATTCACTGGTAAATAGTATGATCTAGTTGTTGTTGTTATAATTCACTAGTAAATGGTGTGATCTAGTTGTTGTTATAATTAACTGGTAAATAGTATGATCTAGTTGTTGTTGTTGTAATAATTCACTACTAAATGGTATGATCTAGTTGTTATAATAATTCACTAGTAAATGGTATGATCTAGTTGTTATAATAATTCACTAGTAAATGGTATGATCTAATTGTTATTATAATTCACTAGTAAATGGTATGATCTAGTTGTTGTTGTTATACTAATTCACTACTTAATGGTATGATTTAGTTGTTGTTATAATAATTCACTAGTAAATGGTACGATCTAGTTGTTGTTGTTGTTATTATAATTCACTAGTAAATGGTATGATCTTGTTGTTGTTATAATTCACTAGTAAATGGTATGATCTAGTTGTTGTTATAATTCACTAGTAAATGGTATGATCTAGTTGTTGTTGTTATAATTCACTAGTAAAGTGTATGATCTAGTTGTTGTTATAATTCACTAGTAAATGGTATGATCTAGTTGTTGTTGTTATACTAATTCACTAGTAAATGGTATGATCTAGTTGTTGTTATAATTCACTGGTAAATAGTATGATCTAGTTTTTGTTGTTATAATTCACTAGTAAATGGTGTGATCTAGTTGTTGTTATACTCATTCACTACTTAATGGTATGATCTAGTTGTTGTTATATTAATTCACTAGTAAATGGTATGATCTAGTTGTTGTTATTATAATTCACTAGTAAATGGTATGATCTTGTTGTTGTTGTTATAATTCACTAGTAAATGGTATGATCTAGCTGTTGTTATAATTCACTAGTAAATGGTATGATATAGTTGTTGTTGTTATAATTCACTAGTAAAGTGTATGATCTTGTTGTTGTTATAATTCACTAGTAAATGGTATGATTTAGTTGTTGTTATAATTCTCTAGTAAATGGTATGATCTAGTTGTTGTTGTTATAATTCATTAGTAAATGGTATGATCTAGTTGTTGTTGTTATAATTCACTAGTAAATGGTATGATCTAGTTGTTGTTATAATAATTCACTAGTAAATGGTATGATCTAGTTGTTGTTATTATAACCCACTATGAGTGTAGTATGTCTCATATTCAGGATTATGGTTTCCTTAAGTAGTTTTCATAACTAAAATGTTATAGTTGGTATTAGCTTTTGATTAACAAACGATTTAACCTAGTTGGTGTTATGGTTTTCGTTTCTAGTCAGGAATGTAGAGTAATGTCACCAATAGTCATTATATGCCGTCTCTGCATCGAAGTTGGTTACCGTAGATCTTCATTTCACTCTGTTTCTTGTTTTGTTGGTACACGATGTCACAGGTTTTCCTGTCAACCTTTTCTTATTGTCAGTCCAGTCTTTGTCTGCCTCAACCTTGTTTACCACGTATTTTCTCATCTAAGATGACTTTTATCAAGTTGTTTGTCCCAAAAATGCCATTTGATTTACTCGAATTTTGTTAAATGATTTTGCTATCTTCGTCTTCGGCCATTTTGACTGTATTGTAACCTGTGTTGATATTAATGACAGTTGTTTCATTATCTTCAGCTGTTTTAACTGTATTGTAATCTATGTTGATATTAATGAGAGTTGTTTCATTATCTTCAGCTGTTTTAACTGTATTGTAATCTATGTTGATATTAATGAGAGTTGTTTCATTATCTTCAGCTATTTTAACTGTATTGTAATCTATGTTGATATTAATGAGAGTTGTTTCATTATCTTCAGCTGTTTTAGCTGTATTGTAATCTATGTTGATATTAATGACAGTTGTTTCATTATCTTCAGCTGATTTAACTGTATTGTAGTTTGTGTTGATATTAATGAGAGTTGTTTCATTATCTTCAGCTGTTTTAGCTGTATTGTAACCCGTGTTGATATTAATGAGAGTTGTTTCATTATCTTCAGCTGTTTTAGCTGTATTGTAACCCGTGTTGATATTAATGAGAGTTGTTTCTTTATCTTCAGCTGTTTTAGCTGTATTGTATCCTGTGTTAATATTAATGAGAGTTGTTTCATTATCTTCAGCTGTTATAGCTGTATTGTAGTTTGTGTTAATATTAATGAGGGTTGTTTCTTTATCTTCAGCTGTTATAGCTGTATTGTAGCCTGTGTTAATATTAATGAGGGTTGTTTCTTTATCTTCAGCTGTTATAGCTGTATTGTTGTTTGTGTTAATATTAATGAGGGTTGTTTCTTTATCTTCAGCTGTTATAGCTGTATTGTAGTTTGTGTTAATATTAATTGTTTCTTTATCTTCAGCTGTTATAGCTGTATTGTAGCCTGTGTTAATATTAATGAGGGTTGTTTCTTTATCTTCAGCTGTTATAGCTGTATTGTTGTTTGTGTTAATATTAATGAGGGTTGTTTCTTTATCTTCAGCTGTTATAGCTGTATTGTAGTTTGTGTTAATATTAATGAGGGTTGTTTCTTTATCTTCAGCTGTTATAGCTGTATTGTAGCCTGTGTTAATATTAATGAGGGTTGTTTCTTTATCTTCAGCTGATTTAGACCGACAACTATTCTACTTCGTCGCAAGTTCTTAATAGAACGTTAAATTAAAGTACACGAGTTGCGTTATTGTTTACAGCAAGCAATGATATATGCTCCTTCTGGTGGTCGTGCTGGGCACCCGGTTACCGCCTTTCTTCTATTTCTATTTTCATTTTCCACACTGGTTAGTCAAATTCCAGGTCCGACGTGGGAAGGTGGGATGGGATCTTGGTTAATTATGGTTCACTGATACCTTAGGCGAGGAGTCAGGGTGTGGGTCTTAGGCAGGTTTTAATCGAAACTTTGATGGATGCTTGTTCCACGCACTTCTTTTTCTTTCTTCCTCATTTGCCTTTAAGCGTCGAGTGGAGATATAATTTGTGGTCCTTTGCGCTTCTGTTCGTTTCTGCTTCTGTTGTATTTCCTAGTGTTTGTAATATTCCATCGATCCACCTTTTTCGTGGTCGACCCTTGGGCCTGGTGTTCTCGCAACGTTTATTGAGGTTCCAGGCATGAGCTGAGTTTAACGTCATGGAATCAACTCCGACCTCTAAATATTAGTAAGAGTAGTTCATATAGCAGGTCGCAATGGTTTTCTTAATGTCCGGGGTCCTGCTGAATGAGTTGCAAGCTTGCCCGCCTTACAACTCTATAAAATAAACACACAATGGTTTTAAGCAACTAAACTGATAGAGAGACGAGACAAACTACGACGTTTCGGCAAAAGCCTTCATCAGGTGCAAACAAAAAAGATCAACAAACACTATTATAAAATAAACAGAGAAATGTAAACACTGATCTGAAACCGCGTGGATTCTTTCCTCTATTTATGAGATCATTGTTTAATTTCATTTATTATAGAATAGTATTTGTTCATCTCTGCATATATTTTTTGTTTTGTACCTGATAATGGATTTTGACAGAGCATCATACATAGTTTGTCTTGTATCCCTGTTAGTATAGTTGCTTAAAACCTTTTGTGTTTATTTAACATTGTTTATCTGCAGCTCTACTCGCGTCTCCATATAGTATTTAACATGTGTGCTTATCGTGTCGTAGGAGTTACGCACAAATATAAATATATTTGCTATATATTGTATCTAAAAACCACCGTCGTAATTTCCTTGTACAATCATACATCTATCTAATTTCCAATATTAGGAAGAAACAATCATAATTTTTTGGCCATGTTTTGAGAATAGAACAGCTGGAATATATTGTAACAACAGGGAACATTGAGGGACGAAGAGATAGAGGAAAGCAAAGAGAAAATATACCAGACAGCTTAAGAGAATGGCTTGACAGAAAGCCAACAACAGAAATGGTAAATAACTGTCGAGATCGAAAGTTGTGGAGAGACATGAACACCTACGCCAGCAGGCTCGGTACATGATGATGACGTTATTGTACCTGATGAAGGTTTTTTTGCCGAAACGTTTAATTTGTCTTGTCTTTCTACTAGTTTAGCTGCTGTATACTGTTATGTGTTTATTTTACAATGATATCGCAATTTGATGTAAACCACGACCACTGCTTTTACGCCCATATAACGCCATTTTAATTGCTACACACAGCTACTTGTTTTACACTAAAAGAGACATTTTAGTTTTAATCCCGACAAAATGTTGCTGTATTTTTAGATGAGTGCAAGAGTAGCAGGAATCGGCTCCCTCTATGAGTTAGAGTTGCTTGCACATAACAGAGACAAATGGCGAGATTTGATAAAATATCTTTCGAAGGATTGAAAACTGCTAAAAATGTAGATAAGAGAAGAGTATCTGGGTCTATTCCCTATGGGCCGGCTACGGCTCGAAAGGTCAACAGATAAACAGAGATTTAGATGAAGATGTTCTACGGGAATTACATTCCACTCATTCTTGCGATTGATATTTTGTGGGAGGGGTTCTAATTTATGACACTGGGCAATGATACGGCTATTCCAGCTTCGTTCATGTGTATGTTATTAATATTTTAGAGCTCATTAATGTTTACGAGAAGAACAAAATTTCAAAAAAATTTTGTAACTTGGCCCTTTCTGGTGTATAATAATCATATTTTAACCACAAATACTGTAACATTTTAAGTTATATCATCTGTTATGATCAATTTTAATGAACAAAACTGAATTATACTCAAGGTATGATTTAGAGCTGGGACAATTAGCAAGATTACTAAAATATCATCAGCAAACAGCTGTGAACAAGGATTATAATTTGTTGGACGAACGCGCGAAAAGTAGAAACAGAAACCTCCATTCATATGTACGTTATTTGCTATGTGACTTCCTTTGTCTTTATGAAGATAATCTTTTTTTTTTTTTTTGTTGTATTATAATATTTTTGTTGTAATTAATCGACATACTATTAAAAAAAAAACAGCAACAGTTTTTGAACATGTGATGAAAGTTGATACTTGCTTGCAATTAATTAAACCTTTAAAAGAATGCATGTATGTATATATATATATATGTATATATATATATATATATATATATATATATATATATATATATATATATATATATATATATATATATATATATATATATATGTGGTAATTTCCTAGTTTGATCAGATATATTATTTCAGTTTGGAAGAGTGATGTCCCCTAAAATATGTCTGCCAAAATACAGTGGTTCTACGCATTCTTGTCGTTGGGGTCATTACGCTGGCATGTAATCATTTCGGAGTATCTGTTAATTGGGCGTTGGGTCCAGGGGTTAGGTTTAGCTTTAGTGTTAAATATTTATAAATATATTATAACGCGTGACAAAAACGACGCCACTCGGCCTAATTATGATCTTCTGATCGAAGGGAATTGTGCGGTTGATTACCAATCGCCGTAATTTACTGCCAAATGTTGGAAGATTGTCAAACTTTGGCTATTAATTAAAATGCACATACACACACATAAATACAAAAAATATCTAGAAATAGCTTTACGAAACACAATGCAACGTCTGTATTACCTCAAATTACCTGTCAGCGATTAGCAATCTGGTGCGGAGCTTGAGAATAACAACGAGTGTGATGAAAGTCCTCAAAAGGACCATAGTGAAAACTCTAGGCAATCTAAAATAGTTAATTGTGAATGTTTGGTTGTCCTGAAAAGGACAGTTGTGAAGTGGGCAGGTTTGGAGCAATCTTATGTTGTCCTGAAAAGGACAGTAGTTTGCAGGGATGTGATGATTTTACACAGGATAACTCTCTGCAATTCCTGTAATTAGCGTCCCTAGGACGTTTCCTTGTCTGATTTCATTTCTGAAGGCGAACTCGTGTAGAAACGATGGGAACAATGTACGCCTAGTGCCGAACTGTCTCTTCAATTTCCTTTTGGCCCGCATCCACATATTTTCAATATTCTGTGTGTGAATTTCGGGATCATCTGGGTCGACAAAATTCTCTTGATGGATGACTGAACAATGGGTATAAATACCATTTGCAATTCGACTGATATTGGCATATGCAGACCAGCCGTCAGAAATAATGTGGCTTCCAGGTAAAATATGGGCAACTATCTCTTTTGTTAAAGTAGCCTCGGAGCGATCTGGTACTTCTACTAGAAAGCATTTTCCTGAAATCCTTTCTATTCCACCGAACACCCAGTGACCCTCATTCCATTGTCCTCTGTGATATTTTCGGTGAAAATATTTGGACTCGTCAATTTCCACAACGATTGGTTGGCCTAGAATGTCCATACCACCAATTTGACTGAAGTGTCTGACCATGTATTTCTCACATTCCTCGCGTAAAAAATTACACCAATCCACTACAGTATTTTTATTGACGCCTGCCTCATGCTGGATCAAGCTCTGTGGAAAATCGCTGCTCCAACAGTAGATCATAATTAAAATTTGTTTTAGTGATAGATGGCTCTTTGTGAAAAATGATCCATCACGAACGGACTTTCCAAAACTGCACCCCTGACATGACCACTGATAGCCATCTACTCCTCTGCTGTAGGCTACTAAACGCGCAGGCATATGACAAATGTTGCATAGACACGTATTTATTATTAGTCTACGCTTAGCTAACCACTGAATACACAATTTATTAGTGGCAATCTCGGGAATCAGAGTTAGTAAATTCCATCTATCCTCTGCAATGATGTCATGAAAAGTCATGATCTGCCCAACATTCACAACTTCAGTTGGGGCTCTAGGTCGCCCGGTCATTTTGCAAATACAGTAGTACCAAATTCAAGTAAGTGAACTCAGAACTGCTTAGCTGGTTTTTAAATATTAGACAAACTAGCCTATATATATAGGCGGATAATTAGTAAGAAGAAGCATAAGAAAGGATAGGGGTTCAGCCAATTATTAATTAACATCTCGATTTGGACGCAGACGCTGACCCGAACGCCACGCTGACCCAAACGCCAGTGTGAGTGACACATGCCAGCGTAATGACCCCAACGCCAAGAATGCGTAGAACCACTGTATTTTGGCAGACATATTTTAGGGGACATCACTCTTCCAAACTGAAATAATATATCTGATCAAACTAGGAAATTACCATATATATATATATATATATATATATATATATATATATAAACTTTTTATATGAAGAAATAAATACTTTTGGTTACCCGAAACTAGCGCACTTCACACTCGGTATCCGATTTCTTACTCTTCGTCTAGAGTTCCGGATGTCGTGACTGAATCTGCGTCGTCTTCATTAAGATGATGTAGCACTTGCATTGTGTATGAATATCGTTTGTGTCTTTTGCGTGAGTTGGCGCTGAATTTAAACGTTTATATGTAGAAGTTCCTAGCTCGCTGTATGTGAGTTTATTTTTGGTCTTGTTGTGACAATTGACATAACTGTATGGATGTATGCGAGGCTGGATGGGGTACATGCAAACGTTAAAGAACACGACAAAATATTATCTCCTTCCTCATTTGCCTAAATTTGTAACCACCCCTGGTATCAGCAGCGAGGCCCAGCTTGAAACGCCAATTACTCATCGACAAAAAAAAATGTAAAGACTGAGCTATCTGCCTGTGAGGCGAGGGACCCCTGTGCACATGGTTGCCATGGGAAAAAAATGGATTAATGCGCAAAATTAAGTTCCTAGAGGTGAAAGCTGGCGAACGCAAAAAAAAAGCCTTTCAGCGTGGAGGGGAGATATATTTTGCGGTCCTTTGCTCTTCTGTTGCCCTCTCCTGCTATGTTCCCTAGTGTTTCTAATATTTCATCAATCCGTCTTTTTCGTGGTCGGCCCTTGAGTCTAGTGTTCTCCCAAATTTTATTGAAGGCTCATTGTGCTGTGCTTGGATCTATCTGTCTTGGCACGCCAACAAACCATTTTATCTGTTGTTCCTTTATGCATTCAATGGTTGGATATATATATATATATATATATATATATATATATATATATATATATATATATATATATATATATATATATATATACACACACATACATACATATATATACATATTATAAATAGTGTAAAAGTATATATATATATAATCTTCTTCGGAAAATGCAAATGAAGCAGACTTTTAGTGCCTCACATATGGTTTGCAGTATACCTTCACATGTCTATTTTATTTTGGGCGAGCTTCTAAATCTCGGGGAGTCAGTCGATTCCTGTTATTTTTGCCCTTTTTGTCGATGTTCTCAGTCTCTCTCTTTGTCGGCCTTTTTTTTTTTGTTTAACCGTTGTTGTTTCCCATTCTAGAATTTAAAATTAAGATACTCTGGTTATTTCTTCCATATATGTGTACCAAGTAATTCCCTTCCCATGTTTCCCAAGTATTTCCCTCCCCATGTGTTCCAAGTATTTCCCTTCCCATGTGTGCTAAGTATTCACCTTATATATTTTATCACTGCATCTAGCTCTCTCTTTCTTTGATTTCTAACTCCCAAATGCATACCACGTAAGGATGTGTTATGCTTTTGAGATGAATATCGTAAGTTTTGATTTTATGTTTAATATTTTTTTTTATTTACATATTTTTTCCAAGACAACTTAAGATAATGACTACAAAATTAATGAAAGCGTATTGCCTTCCTATGTTTATATCTCCGTATGTGTTCAGAACAAATACAGGACCAGTTATACAATTTATCATCAACTTTACATCCTAAAATCATCAAGAGCTATACATTAAAAAAAAAAAAATATCACGATCATCATTTTCAGGAGGACGTGAACTTTCGGTCAATATGGTGGATAAGCTGCAGGAACCATTAAAGGCTATGTCTGAAAAGTGTTCCTTATTGCAGTTTCCTCATATTCCAAGTCCGGCTTATTGCAGGAGGTACTGATTTAAGTGCTCTGTGCACACTGCAAGCTGTGCGTTTCATCTGTTTTGATCGTGTTTCGATATTTCGATTGTTTACGATGAATGATGTTATCGTATGATGGAGAACAGATGGCTGTGTTCACTTTTTGTGCGGTTTTGCCTTATGTCTTTTGGCGTGTGCTGAGACTGCTATGATGGGGACCACAGCTACCTTTCTTTGTTTGGGAGATGCGATAGTAGTTCGGATGATTCCACTGGCACTGGCGGTTGAGCAATTATGCATTTTAATTCGTTTGCAGTGATACCGGGGCCTTCCATAACCATACTTCATACTCCCAGGCATGTTTCCCGGTGCCCAGAACAGTAGCTACGTCACGAGGAGATAGGGCAACTGAATGGCCTCCGACTTGTGCCATTTTACTATCCGGTGGGTAGGACTAGGTCGGCTGCCTGCTGTCACAATAACAGACTCAGCGATCTATAGCTGACCAAGACCTTCCACCACCTCCCACTTAGTATCCCCGGTAACAGTCAGTGTCAAAACAGGCTGCCTAATAAGGTGAGGATCCCCGGAGTCCCCGCAGTGGTGGGATATGTTGATATAGAAGACGTAGTGTTGCAGTAAAACTAGAACGGACAAGACTTCTATACTAAAACAGACAATAGAAAACTGTTGCTGCACGGCACATAATCTCAAAGGTCTAAAAAAAAAAAGGGGCTTTTGTTGATCTTGTGACGTTCACTCACCATCATGTTTTCATCTCTCTTTTTCCCTTAATGTTCCAAGCTGTCACAATATATTTCAGCGGGTCTCTTCTCATCGACGGGGGGAAAAGGGGAAGCAGAAGTTGACGATGATTGTTCTCTTCTAATGTGGTTTCTTGACCTTGTTTTTTCCCCCCATTTTCATGGCGAGGCACCATCCGTTCAGTCTCATACCACTGCTAAGTTATAATAGACTGTAGCTGATTTTAATGTTATTGTTAACATTACATTTTTATTTGTAACTTGATCTTGTTGTTGTAGGTAATTTATGAAGAAGAGATTAGAGCAAATAGAAAACTAATTTCCAAAAACAGAAGGAATCATCCCTACTTTGGCCTGTAATAAGATGGAAATAGCTTATAACGTATCATCATCATCATCCAGTACCATGTCTACTGGCGTAGGTGATGATGTCTCTCCACAACTTTCGATCTCGACAATAATTTATCATTTTTGCTGTTGACCGTCTGCCAGGCCATTCTCTTCAGCTGTCTAGTATCTTTTCTCTTTGCTTTCCTCTATCTCTTCGTCCCTCAACTTTCTAAGTTGTCACAATATGTTCCAGCTGTTCCCTTATCTTTACATAGCCACATAATGATGATTGTTTCTTTCTAATATAAGAAATTAGCTGTACATAAATGTCACATTTCAATGTTGTCACTCTCCAGTGAATCCATTTAGCTATAAAATGTCAAACTACTCTCCAAGCCTTCGCGGACCCCATGTGGCGGCATCATGGATCCCTGGAGGTCCGCGGACCACAGTTTGAGAAACGTTCATTTAAGTGGAAAGTTTGAGTAGAGAATCAACAACAGACTTGATGAACAGAGATATACATTTGCGGAGAGACATGGTCACCTACGTCAGCAGGCAGTGACGTAACTAAGGAGGTTCGGGTGGGGGGGGGGATATCTGTCTCCGAGCGTAACATCTGCGGGCGCCATATTGACCATTCTTGTCTTAAATTATTGTACCTTTTTCTCATCATGATGATACCCTATCAATATGCCACGATATGCAGGTATCCATGTTCTAAAACTCAATATGCCACAATATGCAGTATCCATGTTCTAATAGTCAATATGCCACGATATGCAGGTATCAATGTTCTAAAACTCAATATGCCACGATATGCAGGTATCCATGTTCTAAAACTCAATATGCCACGATATGCAGGTATCCGTGTTCTAAAACTCACACATTTATAGAGTTTGGCGGACCCTCTTATGGCTCACACCTTGGCACAAGCGGCCAGGTAGGGGCGCGAAAAATGACTTTGTCCCCGGGCTCTGAAAATCCAAGCTACGCCTCTGCTATCAGGCTGTGGTACTTACTGATGATGAATTTGTTTTCATTAATTTTGGCTTTAGAACGTCCGTTATTGTATTGTAGTGGCATACATTATTTTTTTACTGAATATGCAGCTGTTATACACTATTGCATTACTTTATTATGTTTTGTTGCGTGCTTTTATTGTGCAATGTGTGTACGTTGTATTTGTAGCGTGCTGCGGTGTTCTCCCGGCACGTGGAAATAGAGATGAAGAAATATATGTGCATTTTAAATGTGTTTGGTGAACCCGAAGTGTCATATTTATTATTATAATCGATCGAGCACGACTTGGGTCTAGGGAGTGTAGTAAAGCAGAAGATGGTGTGTTTCTTTTTGTGTTGAGTTGAGAAATAGCGGGATAGTTTCTGTAGTGGTTGAGTAGTATATTTTGTGTGTTTGCTGTACAGGTGTTGTTGAATTTTTTTTTTGTAACAGTAGTAAGTAGTAATAGCAGTAGTAGCGGTAATAATAGTATTTGTTATGATGGCAGTAGTTTTAATAGTAGTAGGTAGTAGTAGTAGTAGTGGCTGTAAAAATGGTATCAGTGACGGTGGTTTTGATAGTATTAGTAGTTGTAGTAGTAGTAGTATTGTTAGTAGTAGTAGTATTGTTAATAGTTGTAGTAGTAGTAGCATTGTTAGTAGTTTTAGTAGTAGTATTGTTAATAGTTGCAGTAGTAGTTGTTGTAGTAGTATTGTTAATAGTAGTAGTAGTAGTATTGTTAATAGTAGTAGTAGTAGTATTGTTAATAGTTGTAGTAGTAGTAGTAGCATTGTTAGTAGTTTTAGTAGTAGTAGTATAGTTAATAGTTGTAGTAGTAGCATTGTTAGTAGTTTTAGTAGTAGTAGTATTGTTAATATTTGTAGTAGTAGTAGTAGCACTGTTAGTAGTTTTAGTAGTAGTATTGTTAATAGTTGCAGTAGTAGTTGTTGTAGTAGTATTGTTAATAGTAGTAGTAGTAGTTGTATTGTTAATAGTAGTAGTAGTAGTATTGTTAATAGTAGTAGTAGTAGTAGTAGCATTGTCAGTAGTTTTAGTAGTAGTATTGTTAATAGTTGCAGTGGTAGTTGTTGTAGTAGTATTGTTAATAGTAGTAGTAGTAGTAGTAGTAGTAGTATTGTTAATAGTAGTAGTTGTAGTATTGTTAATAGTAGTAGTAGTAGCATTGTTAGTAGTAGTAGTAGTAGTAATAGTAGTATTGTTAGTAGTAGTTGTAGTAATAGTAGCATTGTTAGTAGTAGTAATAGTAGCATTGTTAGTAGTAGTAATAGTAGCATTGTTAGTAGTAGTAATAGTAGCATTGTTAGTAGTAGTAATAGTAGCATTGTTAGTAGTAGTAATAGTATCATTGTTAGTGGTAGTAATAGTAGCATTGTTAGTAGTAGTAATAGTAGCATTGTTAGTAGTAGTAATAGAAGCATTGTTAGTAGTAGTAATAGTAGCATTGTTAGCAATAGTAATAGTAGCATTGTTAGCAATAGTAATAGTAGCATTATTCATAGTAGTAATAGTAGCATTATTCATAGTAGTAATAGTAGCATTGTTAGTAATAGTAATAGTAGCATTGTTCATAGTAGTAATAGTAGCATTGTTAGTAATAGTAATAGTAGCATTGTTCATAGTAGTAATAGTAGCATTGTTAGTAATAGTAATAGTGGTATTATTAGGAGTAGCTGTGGCAGACACCATTCAAAAGTTTCTATTGAAACTACCAACTTGACAGTAGGCTGCTGACGGTATATTAACCGATGCTATGACGTCCACTTTTACAAGGTAAAAGAGGCAGAGGCAGACCAAGACTAACATGGACGAGTAACATCAAAAGATGGACAAGTCAATCTATGACAGCCTGCACCACCAAAGCAAGAAACAGAGTAGAATGGCGATCCATGGTAGCCAACCTTCGTTGCGGAGAAGGCACACGATGATGATGATGATGATGACGTCTACTCGTATACTTCATGCAGAAGCAATAATAATAATAATAATAATAATAATAATAATAATAATAATAATAATAATAATAATAAGTGAAGTCAAATGAGTAGCTGCTGCATTATTAATAGAGTTATGTACATATTTTTAGTTTTTGGTTGTTAGAGTTGCGAATCGTGTAACTTCACGAATACTTGTGAATAGTTTAATTTGTAGTAGTTTACGTTCAGTCAATGCAGGACAGGAAAATTCAGTTAACGAAAACTTCGATGGTTGCAGAAACGTGTGACAGAGCGGGTATGGGATTTTCCGACTGCTGTGATTGTCACCAGTCAGAAATAAAGACTATAAAGTTAATTTCGTTACGAATAGTGTCATTTGTAATAGTTATTTAGTTGTGAATAGTGTCATTTGTAATAGTTATTTAGTTATTAGTTTATTTGTCGCCGTGCGCTGCCGGGGCCCGAAAGGGGAGTAAAGAATAGTGGCGCTGTACCCTACCAGGCATGTTCGTAAGAGGCGAGAAAGGAGGGTTGGGCATGGGACTGGCTATCCCATACTGTAAAAAAATAAGCCGAAAATACTTCACAAACATGGACAAGTCAAAGAGAGAAAAAGTAAATCCGCCATCCAGGAAAGAGAAGGGCTCTCTATCTAAGATACATATGACGCAAGCCGGAGAAAGCCGTAAGGAGTCCGGGTTGCCGACTCACCCTTTCTCTACCAGGAAATCCTCCAGAATTGGCACCTGGAATGTTCGTACTCTAAACGAACAAGGAAAAGCTGCACAGGTAGCTGCAGAAATGACAAACTACAAGATAGATATTCTGGCAATGTGTGAAACAAGATGGCTAGGAATGGGTAAAATAAAACTAAATACAGGAGAGATGATTTTATCATCAGGAACCTGGGGCACAACATAGTGAAGGGGTAGCTATAATGCTATCAAGGAATGCACAGAAGACACTAATAGAATGGGAAGCAGTAGGACTGAGACTAATGAGAGCAACATTTAAAACAACCAAAAACAAAAGTAAAATTACACATTATCCAATGCTATGCACCAACCAACGATAAAGATGATTTAGTTCAAGATGATTTCCTTAAACAGCTACAATATCAGATGGATGCAAGACGAGCCAAGGATATTATAGTCATGATGGGAGACCTAAATGCTAAAGTAGGATCAGACAACAGAGGCTTCGAAGAGATTATGGGAAAACATGGACTTGGAGATATAAACGAGAATGGAGAGATATTTGTGAATGTCTGCACCCTTAATCAAGTGAGCCTAGGAGGAACAATATTCCAACATAAAAGAATACACAAAGCTACATGGGTGTCACCAGATCATAGAATGGAAAATCAAATTGATCACATATGTATTAATAATAAGTTTAAGCCATCCTTACAGGATGTAAAAGTATATAGAGGGGCAGATGTAGCTTCTGATCATCATCTTCTGATAGACAAACTTAAATAAAATTAAACTAAAAAGATATACTACAACGAATTAGGTAGAAAGTATTTCAATGTAGGGTTTCTTAAAGAACAAGGAATTAAAGATAAATTCGCAGTCACAATAAATACCAAGTCCTTCAACAATGAGAAAATACAATAAATATAGAAGATCATTGGAAACAGGTAAAAGATATATGGAAAGAGACATGCGAAGAAACACTAGGGAAAAGAGAACGCTAGAATAAGGCATGAATGACAGCAGAGACCCTGGACAAAATTAAAGAAAGAAAGAACAAGAAAGCAGACATAAATAAAAGCAAAACGAGAAGTAATAAAGCCAAGACACAGGAAGATTACACAGAGGTGAACAAAGAAGTGAGAAGATGCATTAAAAGGGATAAGAGGAAATATATAGATGAACTAGCTAAAGAGGCAGAAGATGCAGCAAATAAAGGGAATATGAAAGAACTGTACAACAGCACAAAGAAATTAAGTGGAAAATACAAACAGATCAATGCCTTTATTAAAGATAAGAAAGGAAATCTGCTTAGTAATATAAGGGAACAAATGGAGAGATGGAAAGAGCACTTTGAACTTTTGAACAGACCCGGCTCAAATAATCCTTCAGATATACTAACAGCAGAAGAAGAGTTACACGTTAACTGCGGAAAACCAAGCAAGGAAGAAATAATGAAAGCCATCAAACTATTAAAAAATGGTAAAGCCAAAGGACCAGATGAAATTCCTTCGGAAGCCATCAAAGCAGACATTAACACCTCTACAAAGATGCTACATAATCTATTAGATAAAATTTGGGAGAGGGAAGAAATACCTAAAGACTGGAAAGAAGGTTATATGATCAAACTACCAAAGAAAGGAAGTTTACAGAAGTGCACAAATTATAGGGGAATAATGCTACTATCAGTGCCAGGAAAATATTAAGCAGAATCATTCTGGAGAGACTAAAAGAGGCCATAGAGAAACATTTGAGAGATGAACAAGCAGGTTTTAGGAAGAACAGATCATGTGCTGATCAAATAACTACTCTACGTATAATAGTTGAACAAAGTTTAGAACTAAAATCCCCACTTTATATTGGATTCATAGATTACGAAAAGGCATTTGATAGTTTAGACAGAAGAATGCTTTGGAAGTTGCTGAGTCATTGCGGAATCCCCATAAAGTTTAATAACCTGATAAAAACAATGTATGAAGGAACGAAATGTAGTGTGGTGCATGAAGGACAGCTTACAGAAGTATTTGAAATAAGAACAGGAGTAAGGCAGGGATGCCTTCTGTCTCCATTTCTCTTTCTACTGGCCATAGATTGGATTATGAAAATAACTCAGAACAACAGAAATGGAATCCAGTGGTCACTGACCAAACAACTTGATGATTTAGACTTTGCTGATGACATAGCTCTCCTATCACACAGCCATCAACAGATGCAGGATAAAATGAGCATACTAGAGAGATCACAACAGCTAGGAGATAAGACCAACATTATGAGAATTAATACAGTTGGCAATAACCAAATAAAACTAGCAGAAATACCTCTATTAGATGTACAATCTTACATATATCTGGGCAGTAATATAGATAAAGAGGGAGGAACAGAAAATGATACTAAAATAAGGATATCAAAAGCAAGAGGAGCTTTCATTGCACTGGGAAACATGGAAATCCAAAGAAATTAGGTTAAATACAAAAATAAAAATTTTCAACTCAAATGTTAATGGCGGTCCTATTATATGGCTGTGAAACATGGAGAACAACAAAATTGACAATCACGAAGATACAGACTTTCATTAATGGATGCTTACACAGAATAAAAGGATGGAAATGGCAGGACAAAATTACTAACATAGAATTATGGAAATGTACCAGTCAAACACTGGTGGATAAAGAGATACAGCGAAGACGATGGCGCTGGATAGGACACACACACTACGGAAGCCAACTGAGAGTATTACACAACAGGCCCTTTTTTGGAATCCCCAAGGGAAAAGACAAAGAGGAAGACCAAAGAATTCTTGGAGAAGACAGATAGAAGCAGGGATGAAGATGATGGGAAAGACATGGGATGATCTTAAAAGAATGGCAAAAAACAGAACGACTTGGAAAGTGTTTGTTGAAGACCTATGCTCCACTGGGAGCTAAAATAGGTAGAAGAGTGTAATTTGTAATAGTTATTTAGTTGTGAATAGTGTAATGTGTAATAGTTATTTAGTTGTGAATAGTGTCATTTCTTATAGTTATTTAGTTGTGAATAGTCAGATTTGTTATAGTTATTTAGTTGTGAATAGTGTAATGTGTAATAGTTATTTAGTTGTGAATAATGTAATGTGTATTAGTTATTTAGTTGTGAATAGTGTCCTTTGTTATAGTTATTTAGTTGTGAATAGTATCATTTGTTATAGTTATTTAGTTGTGAATAGTGTAATGTGTAATAGTTATTTAGTTGTGAATAGTGTCATTTGTTATAGTTATTTAGTTGTGAATAGTGTCATTTGTTATAGTTATTTAGTTATGAATAGTGCAATTTGTAATAGTTATTTAGTTGTGAATACTGTAGTTTATAATAGTTTTTAGTTATCAATAGTGTAATTGGTAATAGTTATTTAGTTATGAATAGTGCAATTTGTAATAGTTATTTAGTTATGAATAGTGCAATTTGTAATAGTTATTTAGTTATGAATAGTTCAATTTGTAATAGTTATTTAGTTATGAATAGTGTAATTTGTAATAGTTATTTAGTTGTGAATAGTGTAATTTGTAATAGTTATTTAGTTGTGAATAGTATCATTTGTAATACTTATTTAGTTGTGAATAGATCCATTTGTAATTTTTATTTAGTTGTGAATAGTGTAATTTGTAATAGTTATTTAGTTATGAATAGTAACATTTGTAACAGTTATTTAGTTGTGAATAGTGTCATTTGTAATAGTTATTTAGTTTTGTTTAGTGTTATTTATGATTGTTATTTAGTTGTGAATAGTGTTTAGTATAATAATTATTTAGTTGTGAATAGTGAAATTTGTAATAGTTATTTAGTTGTGAATAGTGTAATTTGTAATAGTTATTTAGTTATGAATACTGTCATTTGTAACAGTTATTTAGTTATGAATAGTATCATTTGTAACAGTTATTTACTTGTGAATAGTGTCATTCGTAATAGTTTAGTTGTGATTAGTGTTATTTATAATAGTTATTTAGTTGTGAATAGTGTCATTTGTAATAGTTATTTAGTTGTGAATAGTGTCATTAGTAATAGTTATTTAGTTGTGAATAGTGTCATTCGTAATAGTTATTTAGTTGTGATTAGTGTTATTTATAATATTTATTTAGTTGTTAATAGTGTCATTTATAATAGTTATTTAGTTGTGAATAGTGTCATTTACACTAGTTATTTAGCTGTTAATAGTGTCATTTACAATAGTTATTTAGTTGTGAATAGTGTATAGATTAAAAGTTGACGGGGTGATGAATCATGTGAAGTGGTAATTTGAGTTATAGCTTTATTTCTAGCAAGAGATAGGATTCTGAATGACTCAGTTTTAGTATTGACTGAGTTTTAAGTATTTTAATATTGCATATTGAGTGTGATTATTGTGGTTATTCGGCAACAGCTGTCACTTTATTGATAGCAGTAGCAGTGGAAGGTCTTGGAAAATGTGGTTGTTAGGTGTTGAGGTGTTGGTAGTATCAGTGGTAGGTCTTGGAAAATGTGGTTGTTAGGTGTTGGTAGTAGCAGTGGTAGGTCTTGGAAAATGTGGTTGTTAGGTGTTGGTAGTATCAGTGGTAGGTCTTGGAAAATGTGGTTGTTAGGTGTTGGTAGTATCAGTGGTAGGTCTTGGAAAATGTGGTTGTTAGGTGTTGGTAGTAGCAGTGGTAGGTCTTGGAGAATGTGGTTGTTAAGGTTGGTAGTATCAGTGGTAGGTCTTGGAAAATGTGGTTGTTAAGGTTGGTAGTATCAGTGGTAGGTCTTGGAAAATGTGGTTGTTAAGGTTGGTAGTAGCAGTGGTAGGTCTTGGAAAATGTGGTTGTTAAGGTTGGTAGTATCAGTGGTAGGTCTTGGAGAATGTGGTTGTTAAGGTTGGTAGTATCAGTGGTAGGTCTTGGAAAATGTGGTTGTTAAGGTTGGTAGTATCAGTGGTAGGTCTTGGAGAATGTGGTTGTTAGGTGTTGGTAGTATCAGTGGTAGGTCTTGGAGAATGTGGTTGTTAGGTGTTGGTAGTAGCAGTCTTGGAGAATGTGGTTGTTAGGTGTTGGTAGTAGCAGTCTTGGAGAATGTGGTTGTTAGGTGTTGGTAGTAGCAGTCTTGGAGAATGTGGTTGTTAGGTGTTGGTAGTAGCAGTCTTGGAGAATGTGGTTGTTAGGTGTTGGTAGTAGCAGTCTTGGAGAATGTGGTTGTTAGGTGTTGGTAGTAGCAGTCTTGGAGAATGTGGTTGTTAGGTGTTGGTAGTAGCAGTCTTGGAGAATGTGGTTGTTAGGTGTTGGTATAGTGGTAGTCTTGGAGAATGTGGTTGTTAGGTGTTGGTAGTATCAGTAGTAGGTCTTGGAGAATGTGGTTGTTAGGTGTTGGTAGTATCAGTGGTAGGTCTTGGAGAATGTGGTTGTTAGGTGTTGGTAGTAGCAGTCTTGGAGAATGTGGTTGTTAGGTGTTGGTAGTAGCAGTCTTGGAGAATGTGGTTGTTAGGTGTTGGTAGTAGCAGTCTTGGAGAATGTGGTTGTTAGGTGTTGGTAGTAGCAGTCTTGGAGAATGTGGTTGTTAGGTGTTGGTAGTAGCAGTCTTGGAGAATGTGGTTGTTAGGTGTTGGTAGTAGCAGTCTTGGAGAATGTGGTTGTTAGGTGTTGGTAGTAGCAGTCTTGGAGAATGTGGTTGTTAGGTGTTGGTAGTATCAGTGGTAGGTCTTGGAGAATGTGGTTGTTAGGTGTTGGTAGTATCAGTAGTAGGTCTTGGAGAATGTGGTTGTTAGGTGTTGGTAGTAGCAGTCTTGGAGAATGTGGTTGTTAGGTGTTGGTAGTAGCAGTCTTGGAGAATGTGGTTGTTAGGTGTTGGTAGTAGCAGTCTTGGAGAATGTGGTTGTTAGGTGTTGGTAGTATCAGTAGTAGGTCTTGGAGAATGTGGTTGTTAGGTGTTGGTAGTAGCAGTCTTGGATAATGTGGTAGTTTAGTGTTGGTTGTAGCAGTCTTGGAAAATGTGGTTGTTAGGTGTTGGTAGTATCAGTGGTAGGTCTTGGAAAATTTGATTGTTAGGTGTTGGTAGTAGCAGTGGTATGTCTTTGAGAATGTGGTTGTTAGGTGTTGGTAGTAGCAGTGGTATGTCTTTGAGAATGTGGTTGTTAGGTGTTGGTAGTAGCAGTCTTGGAGAATATGGTAGTTAAGTATTTGTTGTATCGTTAGTTTTAGTGGAAAACTTTGTCGCATTTATGACAGTTTTAATCGTTGTAATTGAAATATTGTCTTCATCAGAAATCGGTAGTAATATTTGTTGTAGTAAATGTGTTTCTAAGTAGGTCATGTTATTTATATTTGCTTTGTAAATCTGTCTATCCATTGTCCTTTCCAAGACAGTACTTAGAGCAGAAGTTCTACTCTCTGTATCCGACGATATTTGTTATCTAGCATCATATCTTGCATTGTACCTGCATTGTATCTCACCACATGCCTCTGTTCTGGGTGAGGTGTTCTACTTAAGTACATGGAGCTGTATATAGTGTCGCTTATAGTTAGTAGTAAGAAACACTAAACAACATACATCTTAATTAGTGGTTAGCGCTGTAAATGTATCAATTTTAAAAGTAATTAATTTGAAATGAGAAACTGCATTGCTTAAAACTGATAGATATTAGTCGACGATTAAAAAAAAAATACAAAGACACACCACAAACACAGGAAAAAAAAACATTAATTAATAAGTAATTCGGTTTATTTAACAAGAACACCCAACGTAATAACGAGAGGGATGGATACCTCCAACTATCAAGGAGAGATCAAGTTATACGTCATCTACGCACTGGCCACAACAGAATGAGAAACCACATGTTCTCCAAACTCAAAATAGGAACTACTAGATTGTGCCACTGTACCCTGGATAACATGACAACAAAACACGTTCTACAGGATTGCCCCCAACACACAGATCTGAGGAGGACCATGTGGCCCACACCCACCTCCCTGGAAGAGAAACTCTTCGGAGCAACAGAATCACTTAAACAGACAGCTGCTTTCATAAGAGAGTCCGGAGTCCTAGTCTGAATGAGCCATGATCGCAGGAGAAGAAGAAGATTCGGTTTATTTAGTTTCTTATATTGACTAACCATTTATTCATTTCATCATCAAGTACCAGGCCGGCTGGCGTAGGGGATCATGTCTCTACACAACTTTTGATCTTGACAGTTATTTATCATTTCTTTTGTTAACCTTCTGCCAAGCCATTCTCTTAATTTGTCTGGTATTTTTTTCTCTTTGCTTCCCTCTGTCTCTTCGTCCTTCTATTTTTCCAGTTGTTACAATATATTCCAATTGTTCTCTTCTCATTACATGGCCAAAATATGATGATTGTTTCTTCCTAATATTGGAAATTAGCTCTCTTTTTGCTTTAACCTCTTTCAGAACATTTTCATTACTCTTCTTAGCTGTCCATGGTATTCTCAACATTCTTCTGTAAAACCACATTTCTACAGACTCCAGTGATTTTCTTGTCTGTTGTCCTATTGTCCATGATTCACATACATATGTTAAGACTGGCTCTACATAACATTTAAGAACTCTTTTTCTTGTTTCTATTGTCAAAAATGGATTGCATAGTATCTTCCTCATTTTTGGCGATTCATGATTGTAGAAAGAAGTTACGACGGTGGTTTTCTGTTGCCTTTCGTCGGTTTGTTTACGGTTGGCTCCGCTAACCTTTGACTAAAAAGTCTCACCCACAAGGCAGTGGGGTTTATTCGTTTAGTTTATTTATATTTCTTTTTTTTTTATGTGCGTGTTCTAATGCTGTTTATGAACTTGTTGTAAGGGTTTGATATTTCATTGGAAAATATCTTCTTGCACAAGACTTGCATTAGTTTTTAGACATTAATCGTGAAATGGCTTAATGGTTATATATTTGTATATAGACGTGATAGCAGTCGTGAAATGACCTAACAAATATATATGTATCTCCCCTCGAAGCCAACGGCAATAGAGGAAGGATAGAAGAAGAGGAAGAAATATATATATGTGTATATAGACGTGATAGAAGTCGTTAAATGATTTAACAAATATATATATTTGTATATAGAAGTGATCATCATCACTGAGTGCCGTCTCCGCATCGAAGGTTGGCTACCATGGAGAGTATTCCGCTTTGTCTCATGCTTTGGTAGTGCAGGTTGTCATAGGCGGACTTGTTCATCTTTTGATGTTACAGGTCCATGTTAGTCTTGGTCTACAAGCTTGGTGATAGGATGCATCCCTATCTTACTCCTCTTTTTATATCAATAAGTGTAGAGTTCTCTTTGTTATATTTTATTATTGCTGTTTGCTCTCAGAATAAATTATTAGTCATATGTCTGTGTCATCTAGATGTGTATCTTTTAGGCAGTCTATAAGTTGCTTGTGGTCTTTTCAATCAAAAGCTTTGATATAGTTTATGATGCAGGCATATATTGATTTGTTTACTTCTGTGTACTTTTTTTTTATTATTAATGTCCTCATGCAGAATATGGCTTCTTCTGTCCCACTGTTTTTTTTTTCTAAATTCAAATTACTGCTCATCTAATTCAGTTTATTCTGAATCCTTCCTTGTATAACTCAGAGCAAGATTTTTGTAACATGGCTCATTAGGCTTATTATTCTAAAATCACTGCATTCAACTGCATGATTCTTTTTAGGAAAGTTGATGTCTTTAGTTCATTTGTATATGTCTCTGATCACTTCAATGCTAAATTCTTCAAGTGCTTTTATCATCTTTCTCTGTATGTTTTCAGGCCCTGCAGCTGTTCCCTTTGTCATTGTATGACGCACATTTTATAATTGCTTTCTTTTCCCTTTCAACTAAAAATAATTGTTATCTATTCCTGCCATCTATTGATTATATCTTTTGTTAGCATTTTTACTTTTTTTATCTGCAATACATCCACTTTCTGTTGCTTATTAATTTTGTTAGTCATTATCTTTATTTCTGTGTGCACCCCTCTTAGATCTAATTAATTTTCATTAGTTTCCATTTCTAGACATCTTTGGCTGAGCCAGTCTTCTTTTGCCTTTTAGAGAAGTGATAGTAAAAAAAAAAAGTAAAGTACCCCCGTTAGGCAAAGTGGCGTCTAGGGAATATGGTGTTAGTGACCATAAATTTTACAGACCTTCGGCACATGATTTTTCGGGTAATGTGGTTGGTATTACGCCAGTGCTGCTTTACTTTCCCAGAAAAAAACAGGTACCCATTAAAGGCTGGGTGAACCCGGAAGCCGTCGGTTGGGATCGAACCCTACCTCTTGTCCTTTGTAGTCCAGTTCACTAACCACTGAGCTACCGCGGCTCCCTGAGACGCGATAGCAGACGTAAAATGACTTAACAATTATATATATATATTAGTATACAGACGTGATAGAAGTCGTGAAATGACTTAACAAGTATATATGTGTATATAGACGTGACAGAAGTCGTGAAATGACTTAATAGGTATATATGTGTATATAGACGTGACAGAAGTCGTGAAATGACTTAACAAGGATATATGTGTATATAGACGTGACAGAAGTCGTGAAATGACTTAATAGGCATATATTTGTATATAGTGATGACAACAGTCGTGACATGATTTAAAGGGATTTCCCATTAAACTAATGAACTATCTGAAATGTAGTCAAGACTATATTTCAATTATAGCATTCCTCCGGTGTGTTTGACACATGTGTTTCCAGCTTAGACAAATGTTCAGTGTTCGTCCCTATCTCACTCTTTTATTTTTCTATCTCCTTTTTTTGAGCAAACAATCTGGACAAGCTTTGCCACTCCTTGTTCCTATTATTGACTGTTTGATTCTCGTATGACCTTTCCCGCTCGGATCGTTTTCCTGTGCAAAATTTAAATAACCTTTCATGTACAAAATTGAAATAACCTTTCATGTCCAAATTTATGAAATGTTTTCTTGTCATGTACTGAGGCACATGAAGCTTCAATGGTTAAGTTATGTACTCGCTACTGGTCGGAAGTGTCAAGATTCGATTCCCAATTTTTTTTTTTTCTATTTTTGCACTGACAAGTCTTCTACCTAAAAAAATAGGATTTTTCTGGGAAGTAAGGACAGTCTGGAGTAATACTGACCATATCATCCAGTAATGTGCCGTTGGTCATGGAAAATTAGTTTCAGTAACAACATACACGTGGAGCGAACTGTCACTCTATTGGCACAAATGTAGAACTTCTTTTGGACTGCTCTCTACTGTTTTGCACAAATAAAGGTCAAGGTAAAGTACGAGACTTGAATCAACGTCTTAGCACACGAGTTTTCCACCCATACGTGCTTGACCGCCTATCCAGAAGTGTTCGGAGACTTCTGGACAGTGTCGCTTCAAGAAACTCACGATGCGAGGCGGCATTCCTCACCTTCCCAGAGTACTACTCTGGAAACAATTTTCGCCAGCAGCTGGGTCGACCGCGGGGGGTATTTTTTTTTTTGTCGGATGGTTTTCCCAACTGGGCTAACTAGGCCCCCAAACACAAACTGCTTTTTTTGCTCAAACTGCACGCACTAAAAGATTCATCTGGCTCCCGTGCTTCTTCCAAAGTGTAAATTGTCCATCCTTTCATTCATTATCTGTATTTTTTTCTTTCGACATATCATTCATGTACTACCCCGAGACAAGACCTCATTGTCTGACTTGTCTAAATGTTTTGTGGTCTATACAGTATTTACCAATTTCATAAATAATTAAACGTTTATGTCATTCTGCGTGGTTCGTGTTTTATATATCTCATTACAAAGGTATGTGCTTATTCGAATTTCTACTACTGCATTTATTATTTTATTTTAATTTGTTTTTATTTCTAATTTGTGTGGTTCGATCAAGAGGACTTGTATCTGTTGTTTGTCAGGTCGACAAATCCTGCCATATTTTATTATTTCTAAATTAACACGATAACGACAAGACATTAAGATAAAATATAATATAATATAATATAATATAATATAATATAATATAATATAATATATATAATATAATATAATATATAATATAATATAATATAATATAATATAATATATATATATATATGATATAATATGATATAATATATAATATAATATAATATGGTATAATATGGTATGGTATAATATAATATAATATAATATGGTATGGTATGGTATGGTATACTATATACTATACTATAGTATAATTATAATATAATATAATATAAATATAATATTAATATAATATAATATAATATATAATATAATATAATATAATATAATATAATATAATATAATATAATATAATATAATATAATATAATATAATATATATATAATACTAATATAATATAATATAATATAATATACTATATAATATAATATAATATATATAATATAATATAATATAATATAATATATAATATAATATAATAAATAAATATACTATAATATAATATAATATAATATATATAATATAATATAATATAATATAATATACTATACTATACTATACTATACTATACTATACTATACTATACTATACTATACTATACTATACTATACTATACTATACTATACTATACTATACTATACTATACTATACTATACTATACTATACTATACTATACTATACTATACTATACTATACTATACTATACTATACTATACTATACTATACTATACTATACTATACTATACTATACTATACTATACTATACTATACTATACTATACTATACTATACTATACTATACTATACTATACTATACTATACTATACTATACTATACTATAGCATAGCATAGCATAGCATAGCATAGCATAGCATAGCATAGCATAACATATACTATACTATACATAATATAATATAATATAACATAATATAACATAATATAACATAACACAATATAATATAACATAAAATATAATGTAATGACTTTTGGACTGGGTAGTAAAGATTGCTCTCAATTAAAAATAAAGATTCTGTACCAAATGTTAAGAGACTTTAGTATGAATCCTGTGAGGCATGCAGCCAATCGGAAGTGTCAAAGACAGGTCGTTATCTAGCCTCAATGGCGACGTCAAGAAGTCCCTACAATGAAGAAGATCAAAGGTTCTCTGTCCTGCTCTCCCCTTACAGGTACGTTCAAGTTTATATGTGGTGATGGGAGCAAACTTAACACGGGAAGTTAGGCTGGGGGCGGGATGTTGTTTTTCTCTTTTGTGGTGGAAGAATTGATTTGGTCTAGTATACACAGTGTATACTAGACCAAATATACAATAGTCGCTGTATACACAGTGTATACTAGACCAAATATACAATAGTCGCTGTATACACAGTGTATACTAGACCAAATATACAATAGTCGCTGTATACACAGTGTATACTAGACCAAATATACAATAGTCGCTGTATACACAGCGCTCAACAGCTCCTGGACCAAAAGCGATTTGTGACTAATAGCTGATTGTTTATGCTACGATCCTACTTCACTTCCTTGCAGTGACATGGCTACAATCAACTATAGATTTACCACATCCGACTATATAAATGGCGAACGGGAAGAAAATAAAATAGGAAAACACTCAAACTAACGTGACGTTTTCATCTATGGGAGCTATAGACGGCTGACGTCATTCTACCCACATGCGTCTCTGCTCGCAAAGTTGAAAACGTCACGCTGTTGGAGATTTCCCCCGGGAATTCCATCTCAGTGCGCAGGAATAAGTAAATCTCTAGTTGTCTGTGATCTGGCAATGGACTAACCAGACAGGCAATGATCTAACCAATCTGGCAATGGACTGACCAATCAGGCAATGATCTAACCAACCTGGCAATGATCTAACCAATCTGGCAATGATCTAACCAATATGGCAATGATCTAACCAATCTGGCAATGATCTAACCAGACAGGCAATGATCTAACCAATCTGGCAATGATCTAACAAACCTGGCAATGATCTAACCAATCTGGCAATGATCTAACCAATCTGGCAATGATCTAACCAATCTGGCAATTATCTAACCAATCTGGCAATGATCTAACCAATCCTGGCAATGATCTAACCAATCTGACAATGATCTAACCAATCTGGCAATGATCTAACCAATCTGGCAATGATCTAACCAATCTGGCAATGATCTAACCAATCTGACAATGATCTAACCAATCAATGATCTAACCAATCTGGCAATGATCTAACCAATCTGGCAATGATCTAACCAATCTGGCAATGATCTAACCAATCTGGTAATGATCTAACAGATCTGACAATGATCTAACCAATCTGGCAATGATGTAACCAATCTGGCAATGATCTAATCAATCTGACAATGATCTAACCAATCTGACAATGATCTAACCAATCTGGTAATGATCTAACAGATCTGACAATAATCTAACCAATCTGGCAATGATCTAACCAATCTGACAATGATCTAACCAATCTGGTAATGATCTAATAGATCTGACAATGATCTAACCAAAATGACAATGATAACCGATCTGACAATGATCTAACCAATCTGACAATGATCTAACCAATCTGACAATGATCTAACCAATCTAGCAATGATCTAACCAATCTGACAATGATCTAACCAATCTGACAATGATCTAACCAATCTGACAATGATCTAACCAATCTGACAATGATCTAACAAATCTGATAACTGGTAGAGATGGAAAAGCGACAGCAACCCCGACCTAAAATGTTGTGGTGAAGATTTGCAGAAAGTCACAAATGCTGCAGTTTTTGCTGTTAACACAACCCACACCTGAGCAGAATTTTGGGGTGATTCCTGATTTCTTATTCCAATCGGCATAAGCCACATGATGATGCTTAGCTTCCTTTCTCCGTCAACTCATAACGCTGGGGGCCGTTTGGACACCACTGACAGAGACTGTGTCAATCTTCTCCATTTCTCTCTGTCGCTATCTGAGAGAAGAAACTTCCCTTGTATTGATCGTAAAATAATCCAGTGATTGCCAACCTGAAGCTCAGGGGCATATTGTTAAGAGAAAGAAGAAGGGGGTGGGGGTGTGGTAACGCGGCGCCCCCCCCCCTCTTTACGTGGAAGCAAAAATATATTGAATAATGGAGGGAAATTTACACAGATGAACAAGGTTTAAGTCATTGATTAATGCTGATATATCAAATGATAGTTAATTAATGCGATGTAGTTTGTGTGGGTTATCTGTTCACCCAAATATATTCTTTGCTTTTAAATCACATTACTGTGGTGTTTATTGACATTTACAATATGTTGTTTGTGTTAATGCCATGGATCGACGCACGTTTTTAGCTCATAGACCCAGGTTGTGATGTTGCGAATTGAAATGGGTTTCTTGGTTTCCTGGATTCTGCTGAAAGAGTCAGAGTTTATCTATCTGAAGGTCCTTCAATAATATGTATTGAAGAAGTCGCTTATTTATCTGGAGGTCCAGCAATAATATGTCTTGAAGAAGTCGGAGCTTATCTATCTGGAGGTCCTGCAATAATATGTCTTGAAGAAGTCGGAGCTTATCTATCTGGAGGTCCTGCAATAATATGTCTTGAAGAAGTCGGAGCTTATCTATCTGGAGGTCCTGCAATGTCTTGAAGAAGTCGGAGCTTATCTATCTGGAGGTCCTGCAATAATATGTCTTGAAGAAGTTGGAGCTTATCTATCTGAAGTTCCTGCAATAATATGTCTTGAAGATGTCGGAGCTTATCTATCTGGAGGTTCTGCAATAATATGTCTTGAAGAAGTCGGAGCTTATCTATCTGAAGTTCCTGCAATAATATGTCTTGAAGAAGTCGGAGCTTATCTATCTGAAGTTCCTGCAATAATATGTCTTGAAGATTGTTATTGTTATTATTATTGGTTATGGAAGGCCTCGGTCTCACAGCAAACGAATTAAAATCCATAATTGCTCAACCGCCCGTGCCAGTGGAATCATCCGAATTACTAACTCATCTCCCAAACAAAGAAAGGTAACTGTAGTCCCCATCGTAGCAGTCTCAGCACACGCCAAAAGACATAAGGCGAATCCGCGCAGAATGTGAACACAGCCAACTGTTCCCTGTCATACGATATCATCATTCATCGTAAACAAGCGGGATATCGAAGCAGGATCAAAACGGATGAGACACACAGCTCACGGTGTGCCCAGAGCACTTAACTCAGTAGCTCCTGCAACAAGCCGGTCTTGGAATATGAGGAAACTGCAAGAAGGAACACTTTTCAGACATAGCCTTCAATGGTCCCTGCCGCCTATCCACCATATACCATGGGAGTTCACGTCCTCCCGAAAATGATGATCGTCATAGCACTTGATGATGTTAGGCCATCATTGATGACTCCAATTCCAAACATATAGACACACAGTGGTGGTAAGTTATCATTTCCAATCCAACAGAAGCCACATGACCTGTAGTTAGTAAAACCACAGAGAGAATATGATTTTGTTTTTTGAGTAGAAGTTTTCAACTACAGTGATCCCATTTAAGGCAATTCTGGGATAGCAAGGCAAGTCTCCTTTATAGCAGCAGAACTTGATGTTCTCCGCTCCCTTCTTGTAGCTGCCGCCACACGATTCTGATGTCTCATTAACTTGGACATCATTCAAGAACAATGTCAGATTAATATTCCATAGATATGGCTCTGCTGATGAAATGCTTGGTGCAACAGTATCAATCATACTGGAGGTTCCTGGTCTGTGGTCATTAATATCACAGACGGCACATGATGTTGTTATATTCAGTATTTTTTCTGGGGTGTAAATATGTCTTGAAGATGTCGGAGCGTATCTATCTGGAGGTCCTGCAATAATATGTCTTGAAGATGTCGTAGCTTATCTATCTGGAGGTCCTGCAATAATATGTCTTGAAGATGTCGTAGCTTATCTATCTGAAGGTCCTGCAATAATATGTCTTGAAGATGTCGTAGCTTATCTATCTGAAGGTCCTGCAATAATATGTCTTAAGAGTCGTAGCTTATCTATCTGAAGGTCCGGCAATAATGTCTTAAATCAGAGCTTATCTATCTGGAGGTCCGGCAATAATGTCTTGAAGTCGGAGCTTATCTATCTGAAGGTCCGGCAATAATGTCTTGAAGTCGGAGCTTATCTATCTGGAGGTCCTGCAATAATGTCTTGAAGTCGGAGCTTATCTATCTGAAGGTCCTGCAATAATGTCTTAAAGTCGGAGCTTATCTATCTGAAGGTCCTGCAATAATATGTCTTAAAGTCAGAGCTTATCTATCTGAACGTCCTGCAATAATATGTCTTAAAGTCAGAGCTTATCTATCTGAACGTCCTGCAATAATATGTCTTGAAGAAGTTGGAGCTTATCTATCTGGAGGTCCTGCAATAATATGTCTTGAAGAAGTCGGAGCTTATCTATCTGAAGGTCCTGCAATAATGTCTTGAAGTCGGAGCTTATCTATCTGGAGGTCCTGCCTGTACTATATCTCTAATGCCAACACCCAGCACTCTAGGGGCTATATGATCATCGTCTTCTTGACCAGCCTGCTGTAACGCCTCTTCTGTGGAGCAACAATTTAATTCGGACTGGTGTCGTCGCACTCGAAACATTTCCATATCAGCTCTGTCACCCATTCCAGCAATCATCAAAGTGTTTGTCTTCTGATTGTTTCTGTCCTGCATTGATTGAACATGTTACGTTCTTTACCATTGAGAATGCTTTTCCTGCTTTCTCCCGCGTGGCGCCGTATTCCACCATTCTTTTGACGTGTGGATTATCACACCACTTACTGTACATACATTTGGAATAACAAATTTATGTTAATCACAAACATTTTGCTACTACTGAACGTACATTTTATGGAAATAGACTGCCAAAGGGTACGCAAGTGAGAAAAGGTTCAGGAAGCTAATCCAGGTTTGATGACCTAGTTCGTTAGTTCCCTCACTTTGGCACGTTTTTATTGGCTGATGGAAATTACTGTGAGCACGGCCTAGAGAATTCATTAGAAAACTTTATACTACTGGAAACCACTAACTAGTCGATAATTTAAATTTATTCCGTTTAACGTAGTTGAAATGAATAGATTATAATTTCAAAATATTCGTACCGCAAAAATGTGTCCATAGCAATGCGCGCTAAATTTGTAAAAAGTTGGATTCCATAGCGAAAACTGCGAGTTTTCAGTTTATTGGTGGCGCGTATGTTGAAGTTTATAATTAGCGTTGAAATATTATAAATATTTAAAATACATTTTGGAATCTTGTATGCCGAATAATTTGACCTTTTACATGTTTTCATCAAGATTATTTTATTGCCTCTAATTTTATTTTCATACAGTAATACACCAACTATATTAATTTACGCCTGTTTTAGTTTTGTCTGGACTCCAAATCCTAAAGTCCTGTCATATCTTTAATTATTACATCATATTCTACGATACTGCTGGCACATAGTTGTTATGTATGTTTCAACCTGTATTTTAATTCTGATTAAATTTATTAACAATAAAAAGGGGGGGGGGGATTATACAAGCTGCGTTAATTCCTCCGCCTCCTGTTTTATCATCATCCCCTTCCCCAGACGTCAATACTCCCATTTCTGCTATCCCTGAAAAATAATTTTTTGTTTTTAAATTAGTTGTGGTCAACAGTTTTATAAATGAATAAAACCAGGTCACTAGTTGCCACACCTTACAAGTCGTTACCACGAGCACCAGTAACACTTCAAGCTTCATCTTCCTTTGGCAAGTAAGATTAGTTGGTCAGGCTGTTGGATTTGGTACTGCAGTAATGAGCTCACTCAAAGTAATGAGCTCACTCAAATCAGGGCAAATGAAAGTTAGTGAAACATGACCATTATAAGGAAGTCAATGAATGGAAATTTCCTGCGGGTGGATATTTAGAGTTATATGGCAGTAACTTATTCACATATTCCAAACACAGCTGTTTATAACTGATATTTTAGTCATCTCCTCATTCTGGTGATGGGCTCATTAGACTGAGCTGGTTTCTACACATATATATTAACATCTTTAGCACTTGTTTTTAGGCTGGGCAACATTAATTTTCATTGTAAAAACAATTTTATCGCTTAGTTTTTTAAAATTAGTATTACTTCACACAATTATATAATATAATATAGATAAATATGTTACATGCTATGTACATCTTTGGAAAGGACAATTGTTATAGAAAATAATAACATGTAAATTGCTGAGTTTTGACTACTTGAAAGAATAAATATTATTGTGTATAAACATTTTTTTGTTATGGCTGGTAATTTTCTGTTCCAAATCTTGTGATCCATCAAACTCTTTTCTATAAGACAGAACCCAGTAAAGGGAAACTACCATAAAGATAGCGTCCACCTCCACTCTCAAAGGCAAATGAGGAAGGGCAGACATAGAAGATATATATTTTTCTATGGCCAGAAATGTTGCTCTCCATTTTTGTGTGTGTGGTAATTTTGCACAAACCTATCTTTAGTTTTCCAAAATACAGTTTTATTGAAGCATTTGTGACCATTAAAGTCAATTATATACAATTTGTCAGTGATTTTAAAATCAATACAAACATGATAAATTTATGTCAAATAATTCTTGACATTTATGACGGCTCCATATGCCGACTTTTCCTTGGAAGAATACCAGATAGATAGATGAAGATTTGTAGTTAGTGGATCAACACAGAAGAAGAAGAATGATGATAAGAGCTCACATTCACTACACAACTCTCACGAAGACATACATCTAAAATAGGGGCTGGGCAGGCTAGAGGTAAAGGTAAGGTAAAGTACGAGACTTGAACTGGTGTCTTAGCACGCGAGTTTACCCCATATATGCTTGGCCGCCTATCCAGAAATGTTAGGATATTTCTGTATAGTGTTGCCTCAAGAATCGAAACTCAGATGCCAAACGACATTCCTCACCTTCCCAGGGTAATACCCTGGTACCCATTTCTGCCAACGGCTGGGTCGACCGTGGGGATATTTTTTTTTTCTAACCACGAGTACAACTCACACTGCTCCCAGCGGGAATCGAACACAGGTTGTTTCCCAACTAGGCTACCGAGGCCCCCTATCGGCTAGAGGTGTTGGCCTCTAGACAAGAAAGTCTCATCCACAGGCAATAAAAAATACAACAATAAAATCCATGGCTTTACCCTCGCTTGATCTCTGGGTAGTGAGATCCAATGTCTAGAGCTCTCAGAAAACAGTGAAAAAACAGGAAGTCCTGTATGCATTCTGAATTAAAGAGCTCTTGACTGTTGGTAATAAAAAGAGTAGGCCAAAAATGGCTGCTGTCAGGCAAAATTTATAGTGGAAAAGGTCTACTCCAAACGTTACAACTCTTGATTGTACAAAATATGAGAGTATCTCTGAAGTTGGAGAATTTCTGTCTGTATGGTAGGGACAGGGAGCTGCGATACCTCAGTGGTTAGTGAACTGGACTACAAAGGACAAGAAGTCTGGTTCGATCCCAACCGACAGCTTCCTGGTCACCCAGCCTTTAATGGGTACCAGATTTTTTTCTGGGAAAGTAAAGCGGCACGGGTGTAATGCCGACCACATTACCCCAAAATTTCATGTGCTGAAGGTCTGTAAAATTTATGGTCACTAACACCATATTCCATATACGTCACTTGGCGTGACGGGGGCACTCTACTTTTTTTAACTTTTTATGGCAGGGACACCTGGGCACATGGTTACTGGTGTGAAAATTGATATTTAAGCAAAATTCAGTTCCTTGTAACTTTGCTAGAAATATAAAAACTGGTGTATGTAAACAAACAACAAGATCTGACATCTGTCCCCAGGTTGCTGGACAAGCTTTTGGTTGTGTGTCCCAATGTTGACTACTGTGAGGAAGTCCTGACAAGGTGCGAGCTTGAGGCACATTTACTCCACAGGTAATTTGAGCAACAGCTGTAATCCCTATCAATAAACTTAGTTCCAGTGTGTTACCGAGGCTTCATTATGAGGGAAGTAAATAATAGTAACTCTGTGACCTTGCAGGCATGTCGTAAGAGGCGACTAAGGAGGTTGATTGATGGCTTGACATGCTGTCATTGTAAAAAGTATTATTATGGAAACAGATACATAGATTTTAGAAGCAGTGATCTCTGCAATATGTGCCATTTTGGCACGCAAGGTTTCTGTTTTTGAAATTGTGGTTCTGCCCTATGTGCCGTCTTCGGCTCGAAAGGACAATAGATAGAGATAGATAGACAGATAAACATAGCTCTTGTCTTTATGTAAACAATGATGCTCCATAGTTATATTAGGGACACATTTTTGTTGAGTGAAGAGGAAGAGAGTTCCCTCATCATGATACACACTAACAGTCAACAAACTCATGGTTGTGATAACAAAATTGAAGTTATCTTCTCTATTATAGTTTGGTGAAATGTTCAGAATGTCATAACTTGTTAGTGTTTATGATATCATCACGAGACATAACTTAAGTCAGTTGCTCATACCAAACATCTTCGCTGGGATTGAAGCTATGTCTAGTGTATCCCTCTTCTTTCTATGTCTACTCTCTTGTCTGTATGTGTGTATATATATATATATATATATATATATATATATATATATATATATATATATATATATATAGAGACTACTGTTGGTAGTTATGATGCTTAGCAATCTATGATATGTTTGTGTATATGATGTGTGTATGTGATGTGATGTGTGTGTATGGTTATCTTCTCATCAAATAAGTCATCCAGTGGTTACCGACTCTTGAGCTACATACATCTGATTCACAGCGTAAGCTGCCTTGATTCTTACTGTCCTTGAATCCTAAATTATTCTGAGTTTGTTCTATAATGTTCTTTTTGCAATATTTCCACTATCAAGCTAATGTATCAGTGACTTGATCTGTGACAGACCTTGACTAGCTGTCCCTAACTTTACTATTCTAGACACATCTCAGCACTATCTGTTAGTCTTATTCCATTATGAGTCTATGTTGAATTGCCTCTGTCTGGTGTCAAAACTCAAATGTCTCCTGTTCTTGGTATCAAATCTTTTTATAGATTGTCTTGAGCTCTCCTTATCTCCTTAACCCAGGTCGGTCAGAGATATTATTTGCGGCTTTTCCTGGTGTACACGTTTTGAACTCAGGTTTTGACGATCACCCAAGAAACATTTTTTGGTCACGATGTTATAGCTGAACTTTTTGGATCTACTATTTAGATTTCCAATTTCCAAGTGTTCTATAACGTGTGCAGAATACACACAGAACATCCTTTTTTTTATTGTTATCTGAGAGGGCTAGACATTGGGTCTCCCTACCCAGAGACCAGTTGAGGTTAATACCATAAAAAACCACAGATTCAATTTTGTTTAAAAATCCCGCTTTTTGTATCCATTGTTACACATTTGTTTATTCACATAATTAATGTTATTTGTCTAATTACTTTATTTGTTTTGTTGTATCTGTTCTCAATTTTCTCAAAATTATGACAAGACAATTGAAGTTTTTGGGGCACGCTAAAAGGCACAACAGCCTACTAAAAGTAATATTGGAAGGGAAAATACAAGGTAAAAGATGCAGAGGCAGACCAAGACCAACATGGACGAGTAACATCAAAAGATGGACAAGTCAATCTATGACAACCTGCACCATCAAAGCAAGAAACAGAGTGGAATGGCGATCTATGGTAGCCAACCTTCGTTGCGGAAATGGCACTCGATGATGATGTTCTCAATTTCATTAAACTTTTTTCTCATTTGCCGCTGAAAGCTTCTTAAATATTTAAACTCTTACATTTGGTGCAAGGTTCATGGTAATCTGCATTTTGGTGTTTTTTTCTGCTTTAGGCAAAAAGTTCCCAAAGTTTATGCTGTGGGGCCAAATTTTGGCAAGGGAACCGCACTGAGGATACTATCGTGTGCCTACTCATTGGTTAGAAATCATAAAATGACAACATCCATGTCGGCTTAATATTTTAAAATACATAGATAAGTTTCTAGAGAAAAGTGTTAATTCTGTCTGAGGTTATCATCTAATGTGTCCTCTCAGGGAGTGTCAACTTATAGAGTTAAACTCGTAGACGGGGACTGGGACATTATTCAAGTCAAGGTCAGAGCAATGTATTTTTAGATAGTTGCTGCGAGACCAGAGAAGAATGATTACAAATAGATCATATGTCAAGGTCACGGGAGTATGATTTATTATAGGTATAGGCCAGACACTACGTAACCAGATAGACTCTACGTCACCAGACAGACACTACATCACCAGATGCGACGTCACCAACAAAAGTGTGGGAAAATGAGATATTTAAACCAGTGACTGTGAGGAACATGACACTTAGCAAAGAACAACCAGAGACAAGAAACGCTCTCTCTCAAAAAAGCTGAACACTTCAAGACTTAGACTCTCACTTAGTAAGCTGGGAGAGAAATCTGCCGAAAAGGCAACAGGAAGCTAAGTCACCCAGAGACCAGAGCTTATAGTAGCAATGGACACAAGATGAGTCGCATAACAAGCCGGAATGTCAATAGCTAGGACGACCAGAAACAAAGAAATGCATGGAGAGAGAAAACACACTGTCAAGCACACAGAGAGAAAGACAGAACCGATGAGCCAGAGTAAGAATATTCACGTGAACAGTGTCACCAATCACAGGACTCCATTTAAGATTCTGAAATGTGAACTATTTAGTTAATAATGTTAACTACATAGTATAATGTACATAGATATATTTATGATTAGCATAGGGCTAGACTCACTAGGAGTGTGAGCAGTGAACTATTTTGAGTTTTTGTATACAAATACATTTGTGATTAGTGATTATGCGGATACATTTGTGATTAGTGATTATGTGGATACATTTATGATTAGTGATTATGCGGATACATTTGTGATTAGTGATTATGCGGATACATTTATGATTAGTGATTATCCGGATACATTTGTGATTAGTGATTATGCGGATACATTTGTGATTAGTGATTATGCAGATACATTTGTGATTAGTGATTATGCGGATACATTTGTGATTAGTGATTATGCAGATACATTTGTGATTAGTGATTATGCAGATACATTTGTGATTAGTGATTATGCAGATACATTTGTGATTAGTGATTATGCGGATACATTTGTGATTAGTGATTATGCAGATACATTTGTGATTAGTGATTATGCGGCTGTTTAAGACTGCCAAGTAGTTGTGACTTGTGTATTCCAGTTGGACTTTTTAATAAACAGAAGTTAGTGTGTTAGTACACCTTACGATTTGTTAACTTCATATATATGTTGAGGTGCGCGTGGCCGTGCAGCTAAAACCACTGTTCCGCTGGCTGAAAAGCTGACGTACGGTGTTCGAAGCCCGCGGTAGACAGAAAGGATTTTTTCTATCAGGGGTGAAATAAAAATCCTGAGTCTCACACGTCGTGGCGACTGCTTGACCAAGCGGCCGTTATCCCTCTGGTTCTTTCGTTGCCCCCGATATACACCAGCAATGGTACTATGTGTCGTAAAGATATAGTTTTTATATATATATATATATATGTTGTAGACATGATGTGTTCAGGAGGGCAAGAATGCCTAACATTAATAATATCAACAGTGCAAGAAACACTACGCCAGTAAATCATCAAGGCTACTATCAAGAACGAAGAAATTCATCAAAGCCACTATACCAATCCAAGAGGAGATAATAAGTTCCCATCGGCAATATCTTTGTGTTGAAGTCACCATCAAGTAAAGAAACTTCTCTATCCAGTTTTCAAACTCAGCATCGAAAAAAGAAGTGTTTTGCAATGTCTGAAATAACACAAAGATCATCATAATCATCATCAAGTACCGGGCCTGCTGGCGTAGGTGATCATGTCTCTCCACAACTTTCGGTCATGACAGTTATTTATCATTTCTGTTGTTGACCTTCTACCAAGCCATTCTCTTAAACTGTCTGGTATCTTTTCTCTTTGCTTCTTTCTATCTCTTCGTCCCTCAATTTTCCCAGTTGTTACAATATATTCCAGCTATTCTCTTCTCATTACATGGCCAAAAAATGATGATTGTTTCTTCCTAATATTGGATATTAGCTCTCTTTTTGCTTTGGCCTCTTTCAAAACGTTTTCATTACTCTTCTTAGCTGTCCATGGTATTCTTAACATTCTTCTGTAAAACCACATTTCTACAGACTCCAGTGATTTTCTTGTCTGCTGTCTATTGGACATTAGGACAACACAAAGATACTATGAACCAATTACGTTTAAACAGCTTCATCCTTCTCATAGGAAAGTGAAACTGAATACAAATATACTCCTATTTGTTTGCAAGTTAAAAAAAATACATTCTTTGTTTTAAAAAAATAAGATAAATTTTTATAACAGATATTATGTATTTCTGAGTAGATCAAATTATTATTGATTGTGTGTTTGTGAGGAATTGTGAAAATGCCATTTGTAAACATAATATTGTTGTAGGTTGTTTTTGGGGGCTGTATTAAATCACTTTTATATCTTTGTTACTAAACTTTATTTATCCACCAAAAAATACAAGAGTCAGGAATTTGCTTGACTTATATGAGTGTAACTGCCATGATGGTACATGTTCAGCTGAGAAATGGACCTCAGGTGTCAACAGTTTTAGAACCATAGGGCTAATGGCACAATCCATGATTTTTCTGTGTTGATCTTCATATTATGTTTCTAAAAAGCTCCATTCAATTCCTTTTGATGTTCTAGTTTGTTTTTCTTCTTTGTTGTTTGCGGACATTTTCCCAAGTTTTATTATTTTTCTTATGATATTCCTTTATGATTATCTAGGTTTTTATCTTCTGACATTTGATGTTATTATACACTAATTGAATAATGAATACAATTGAATATAACAATTATTTATATTTATTGTTATACACTGATTGAATAATGAATACAATAAAATATAACAATTATTTATATAATTATTGAAGTAATTGTTTAAAAGGAAATTAATGGAAAAAAAACTTTTTCCTATATAATTTTTAAAAGAATTAAAAATTACTCTTATCTGTTTGGCTATCAGAAATTTTGGTGTTGTCAAAATAACTTTATTTATTTTTTAAGCATTTCATTTTATTTTCATTGATGATAATGTATGTAGGACAACAATGTGGAAGTTTTGCTTATTTAGTGGAAATAAGTTGTAATTGTACAATATTTTGCTTAAATTTTCATAACGATTATAAAAACTGAAGCAAAATTTTGGCAAAGTTAACTAAAAAATTCCCAGTGTGTTACCGGGGGCCTCATTATGAGGGAGTAAAGAATAGTGACACTGTGACGTTTCAGGCATGTCGTAAGAGGCGACTAAGGATGTTGATCGATGGCTTGACAAGCTGTCATTGTGAAAAGTATTGTTATGGAAACAGAGCCATAGATTTTGGAAGCAGTAATCTCTGCAATATGTGACATTTTGGCACGCAAGGTTTCTGTTTTTAAGATTGTGGTTTTGCCCTAAGTGCTGTCTTCGGCTCAAAGGACAATAGATAGAGTAAAGTAAAAAAAGTAAAGTACCCCCGTCACGCCAAGTGGCGTATAGGGAAATATGGTGTTAGTGACCCTATATTTTACAGACCTTCAGCACATGATTTTTGGGGTAATGTGGTCAGTATTACGCCCATGCTGCTTTACTTTCCCAGAAAAAAATCCGGTACCCATTTAAGGCTGGGTGAACCCGGAAGCCGTCGGTTGGGATCGAACCCTACCCCTTGTCCGTGGTAGTCCAGTTCACTAACCACTGAGCTATCGCGGCTCCCTAAAATAGATGGAGATAACTAAAAAATAAAATGTGAACGGAAGTCATAATTTCCCTCAGTTTTGACACAAGTTTATTTTAGTTGATAGCCAAATTATAAATATGCTTTTAGTCTATCTATGTATTGACCTTTCGAGCCGTAGCCAGCCCATAGGGCGTAGACCAAGATACTCCTTCTCTTATCTAAATTTTTATTCTAGCAGTTGTCAATTCTTTTAAAGATATTTTATCAAATCTTGCCATTTGTCTCTGTTCTGTGCAAGCAGCTCTATCTCACTGAGGGAGCCAATTCCTGCTGCTCTTGCCTCTCTCATCAATGTTCTTCTCAGTGTCTCTCTATTTTACCTCGCTTACCTCACTTTTAGTAGGGAGATATAAATCTTTATGGACGTTAGCATTGTTTATAACATATCACCTTAGATTGATTAAAAAAAAACTATCTTTATGACACTTAGTACCATTGCTGGTGTATGTCAGGGGTGCCTGGGCTCATGATAGAACCTGAGGGATAAAGGCCGCTTGGTCAAAGCAGTCGCCACAATGTGTGAGACTCAGGATTTTTATTTCACCCCCTATAGAAATGATCCTTTCTGTCTACCATGGGTTTTGAACACTGTACGTCAGCTTTTCAACCAGGAAACAGTGGTTTTAACCACTCTATGCTCTTTAAATTGATAGATACCATGGGAATATAAAAAAAAACAATGGTTAACACACTGACTTTTCAAAAAATAATATGAACTCTGCTTTGATTCAAATGCTGAGGAGTCTGGATTCTCTGCCCTCCTTCAAAGAGAAAACTATCACCAATGTGGAGTATGAGTTAGTTCACTCACTTGTTCCTAAATAAATACTGAATCAAAGTAATACAATGCAAATTATTTTGTGAGGGGAAAAAAAGCAATTAGCAGTGTACCTTTAAGCAGCCTTGACATATTTATGGTTGTAGCATAAAAATAGCTTACCTTTTGTTATCCACAATCGCAATGTATTGTTTTCCGCTTCATTGTAATCTTTTGATTACAAGTAACCTTAGATTTTTTTTTCTAAATCCTGATGAAAATCACTCATATAACTGCTTCCATTGTTGGTATCAATACATAGATACTATCATTATTCGAAACATTAAAAAAAAGTTAATTTATTGGTTTCATAAACTGTCATATTTTGAATTCTAGCATTAGAATCACTACTAATAAAAGCCATTTCGACCAACAGATTTTTATCAGTGATAAACACTGCTAATCCAAATGAAAAAAAAAACACAATAACACACTTTGTTTTGTAAACACCACATGTTAAAAGAAGAAAGAACTCTCTAGTGAAGAATGTTTACAGGAAACTATATAAAATAGCTATTTGAAGTACGGTTTGCACAAATTAAATTGAGAATGGCACAGAGTAATGTGTGGTGGACTAGATTTGGTTGAAATTGGCATGAAGCAGGCTCCATCAAATCATACAGAAAGAGTTAAGTCTTTACAATAAATATTTGATGTTTTGTTCCAGTTTAATCTATTTTATTCAATCTCTAAACTTATAAAAACTCAACTACTGATGACTGATTGTTCAGGTGCAGAGGTGCTGTTACAAGATGTATAAAGTCCAGCTTAGGGTGCTCATTTCAAGGACCTCGAAGTGCCTTGCAGTCTCATCTGTGGGAGTGCCCATACAGAGATCAGAATGCTGGTATGTGTCCCTTCATTTATGTTTGTGTCTCCTCATATATATGTTGTGTCTCTTCATATATGTTTGTGTCTGTATTTGTTGCACCTTTTATTTATGTGGGGAGTGACACATTGATTTAGTGGGGTTACAGTTACAAGAATAGACCTGGAGATAGTTCAGAGCTACAGCTACCTTGGACATACTATAACCAGTGATTGAAAATGGAAAACCGAAATAAACAAAAGAATAGGAATGGCAAAAATTAAAATTTAATGCCATGAAAAATATACTAACATCAAAACAAATAGCACCAGGGCTAAAACTAAGAATAGCAAAATGTTTTATCTTTTCAACATTCCTGTATGGTGCAGAAACATGGACATTAGACAAGAAAACAGAACAGAAAATTTAAGCCTTTGAAATGTGGATATATAGAAGAATAGGTAGAATTTGATAGAAAGAAAAGAAAACACATGATGAAGTCTGTAGTAGGAAACTCTTTGTACAGAGCTTCGCAGCAGGAGGCAATCTGATCATCAGAAGAGACCCTGTCAAGCAAGTGTTTCGGCTCTTTAGCTTCTTGACACTCTAGGGGAGGTGGGCCTGCCTGGGTAATGACTCCCAGGCATCGACCTCCTGCTGCATTGCCTCTAAGGCTTACACAGTATGTTCGGCACAAAATAACTACCACTTAATACATAAATCACTCGAAAATAGTTAACTAACCTAACCTACAGCTTATATTGTATGTTCGGTACAAAATACCTACACTTAATAAGCGAGACACTCGAAAATAGTTTACCTTACCTGTCTTGGTTTATCCTAGCACGTTTCTGCGCTTTCCAGTCGAAATAACGTGGTTGCTATTGACAACGTAATTTTATACACCCGTCATTGTCTGACTTCTGTGGGAATTCGGAAGTTGCGGATGAAAAATTTTGGCCTTCCTATTGTTTGAGGACTTATTGTTTGGACTGCCGTTGCCACAAACACCTGGTCTGATGCTCACCTCCGGTCAGTTATGTAACTTCTTATTGTTTGAGGACTTATTGTTTGGACTACCGTCACCACAAACACCTGGTCTGATGCTCACCTCCGACCAGTTATGTAACTTCTTATCGCTTCGTCTCGGGCCCTACTTTGATTCCCCCTACTCTGTTGACTTATGTAGAAGCAATAAGTGGTCAAGTTGTAAAATAGTCACCCGATCGTCTGGGCTGGACATAATATTACTTGACTGTTGGTCTGTCACGATTCTGCCACAGCCAGCACGACACTCTTTCGGCTGACTCAGCAATAGTCTTCGTTGTTCTTGATCGACCCCCCCCTTAATTTCTAGCATCTTTAAGAGGTCGTAGAGGGATGGGGTTATGAGTCCTCTGGCACTAACCACCACCGAAAACACTCTACTCTGGAGTCTGCTGTCTCAGCTCGGTGGCGAGATACTTGTATTTGGATAGTTTAAATATGTGTTATTCCTTTATCCTAGATTCAAATGGCACTGTAAGCTCTATTAATATGACGTGGGTCATATTTGACATGTAGAGTGCAATGTCAGGACGCAACCGCCATCTCCCAATCGTTTGCTATGTCCAGGATAGTGGAGTCGTTCCAGTTGTTCTGCTTGGGACGTGCGGCCTGTCCCGCTCTCAAAAAGTAGGTGTTAGTCGTAGCTGGTCGAACTTTATTGTTGGCCTTCATCCGCACCCCATCCACGGTGGCAGCCAGTTCATGCAGCACTCTGTTGTGTCGCCATGTGTACCGCCCTTGGCCTAGTGCTGTCTTGCATGAGGAAAGAACATGCTCCATCGTCTGTCTTTCTCCGCAAAGAGGACATCGATTGTCATCTGTCTTCCCCCACTTCACAAGGTTGCAGGCTGATGGTAGAAGGTCATACATAGATCTGATTATGTAGCTGAGCCGCAGCGGTGCCATATGCCACGTGTCATTCCATGTTAGTGTTCTCTGCAAGGCCATATCCCATGTGGTCCATTGGCCTTGCTGCACTTGTTGTCCTGCCTTTTGCACACGCTTGTTCTCCTCGACATCTCTGATCTCCCTGACTACCATGTCCCTTCGTTGTCTATTTGATGCTTTTCACCACCATTGGATGTCTCCATGACCAATCCACGCCTGTTGGTCTGCATGTAGCCCATTACTTCCTTTAACTGGAGACTCTCACGTGCTTCGTGTACTGCTGCACATGCCTGCCACTTCCGACCGGTCTTTACTGTGGGTTCCACTGTTCGGACAGTTTCGTCTGACGAGCTTTGCAGCATAACTGCCAGTCTGGCCTTGCCGGCCTTTTAAGGCATGTCTAGGACTGACTTGAACGGAACTACCAGCTTGGCTTTCTTACAGTACAGCGCAACATCCGTCAGTCCTGGTGGTACTCCCAGCCATTTCCGCGTATACATGCTAATCTTTCTCTCCATCTCTTCCACCGCACTTGAGCTGATCTCATATTTCAGAAGAGGCCATAACAGTTTAGGTATCAACATGAACTGGAGGCACCAGATTTTGAACTTTCCTAAAAGTCTACTCCGGTCAATGATATGTAGCCCTTGCTCTGCCATCTCCCGTACTCTCTGGACTGCTTTCGTGTCTTTCAATGAGGCATCATATACTCTGCTCAAACTCTTTATTGGCTCCTTGCAGACGGTTGGTATCCTCTGTTTCGCCACACTGAATGTGACTTCCCTTGTCTGATGGATAGGCTTCGTGACTTCCTTGGTTTGAAGCTCATCCGGCGCCACACGATGAGTTCGTCCAGGCGTTCAAGCATTCTGCGGGCGTGGCTCTCTTCTGATGCTAGGGCTGTGGTATCATCCATAAATGCTCGAAGTGGTGGCATGTGGTATCCACCTCCAAGGTCTGGTCCAACTCCCTCTGCTGCTTTCAGTATTATCTGCATAGCCATCACGAAGAGTATGGGCAAAATTGTACAGCCCATCGCAATGCTGACTTGCAATTCTATCCAGTCGGTCATGTATTCCTGTGTGGAGAAACGCACAGTGAAGCCGGTAAAATACAGTCTGAGCATGGCGGTCACACTCTGGGGTACATGGTACATTCGGAGAGCCTGCCAAATCATCTGATGTGGGACTGATCCACATGCGTTTGCAAGATCCAACCATATGACGTCTAGATTTAGCTTCTCGGTCTTTGCTTTCTGTATCGCGCCCTATATCATTGTCGTGTGCTCCAAGCATCCGGGGACACCAGGGACTCCCCCCTTCTGTATGGCAGTATCTATGTACCCATTCTTCATGAGGTACGAGGTGAGTCTCTTTGCCATTACAGAGAAGAATACTTTACCTTCCACATTCAGTAGGGAGATTGGTCAGAACTGTGTAATCTCATTTGAGTTCAATTCCTTTGGAATGTACACGCCTTGGGCCTTCTTCCACTCCTGGCTTACAATCTGCCTCTTCCATGCACTCCTGAGCAGCCGGTGCAGCCAGCTCAGTACCTCTGGGCATCTTTTGTAAACCAGGTACGGAACACCATTTGGACCTGGGGCCGAGTTGTTGCGGGCTCTGTGAACTGCATCTATCACCTCTTGTAATGTCGGAGGCCTATCATTGAATGGGGTGCCTGGTTCGCTCTGCCACATCAGCCCTGTCATCGACTTAAGCGGTTTGTCTCTCTGGCTGTCTGAATAGGTCTCTCTTAGATGTTTCTCCAGCTCTTCCTTGCTGACTTCTAATGTTCCAGATCTTGGTGGTTCAAACAGCTCCTTTGCAAACTTGAACGGGTCTTTGAAGAACATTTCTCTGGCACCTCTTGGTTGCTTTCCTTTTTCGATACAATCTTTCTGCTCTACCCAGGGCCTTATGTTTGGATTTTAGATGCTGCCATACCTGATGTAGTGCTTCCTTCTCTGCTTCTGTAGCTTTCTTGAATTGTTTCCTGGCATAGTTTTTCTGCCTCCTAATCTCTTCTATTTGTTTTTGTCGTCTGCTTTTCTGTGGTTTCGTGCTCGTCCTTACTTCCTTCGTGCCTAATTCTTTGGTGCCATAATAATAGACTACTTCGCCTATGCTTTCAAGCTTCTGGGACAAGTTCAGCCGTTTAAGGTGGTGGTCTATGGCTTTTGCTAGTGACTTGTCTAACTTCTCCCAGACTACTGTGTTGCAGGCGGGAGGAAATTTAATCTTCTCTCTCTTCCTGTCCAAGAGGTGAGCGAATTCATCATCAGACAGCTCAACTTGAATATTCTCAGTTCTGTGGATTGACTCCTGACTGAGATCTTATCTGTCGAGACAGTGCTCTGTTGTGCTACTGATGCTGTATTCCCACACCTCTTCTTCGTTCTGTGTATTTTCATACCCTTCTATGTTGTGAATTTCCTTTCACAGCTACATTGGTGTTCCAGCCGTTGTTGTGGAATCAGAATCCGTTGATCGGTCCTTGTCGTCTCCGTAGAATCACTGTGTGATTCATCATTCTCCCCCCCCCCTTTTCGGTGAATCTTGAGGGCATTTATTAGGTAAACAATTCAAACAAGATAAATGAGATTTTTGTGGCATGTTAAAAGGCACAACAGCCTACTAAACGTAATCTTGGAAGGGAAAATACAAGGTAACAGAGGCAGAGGCAGACCAAGACTAATGTGGACGAGTAACATCAAAAGATGGGCAAGTCAGCCTATGACAACCTACACCATCAAAGCAAGAGACAGTGAAATGGCATTCCATGGTAGCCAACCCTCGATGCGGAGATGGCACTCGATGATGATGACAGTTACAAGACTAAAGATCAGGAGACAAGTAGGATAGGGTGAATGAGAGGATAGATTTGGATAGGACAGTGGACAGATAGTGGCTACATAAAATATCAACATGCATATGGTGCACCATATATTGGGAAGGACAGAACACCTATTCACTGAGTGCAGCGATGGTCTAAATTGTAAATCAATAACTTGAGAGGGAGAAATTTTGTGAAAACACGTGACTAAAATAGGTGCTGTTTAATGGTGGTTTCCCTTGTTTTCTATATTTCTATTTCTTTTTTTTTTTAATGGTTGCCTTCACTAGTCTTTGGCTTTGCTGACAAGCTTCATCCACTAGTTGGTGGGACTGTTTTTTTATTTAGGGTTTGCTTCTTTGTCTTTTACTGCCTTGAGTACATCCACAAGGTTGGTGGGACTGTTTTTTTATTTAGGGTTTGCTTCTTTGTCTTTTACTGCCTTGAGTACATCCACAAGGTTGGTGGGACTGTTTTTTTATTTAGGGTTTGCTTCTTTGTCTTTTACTGTCCTGAGTACATCCATAAGGTGGTGGGACTGTTTTTTATTTAGGGTTTGCTTCTTTGTCTTTTACTGCTTGAGTACATCCACAAGGTTGGTGGGACTATTTTTTTATTTAGGGTTTGCTTCTTTGTCTTTTACTGTCCTGAGTACATCCATAAGGTGGTGGGACTTTTTTATTTAGGGTTTGCTTCTTTGTCTTTTACTGTCCTGAGTACTTCCATAAGGTGGTGGGACTGTTTTTTATTTAGGGTTTGCTTCTTTGTCTTTTACTGTCCTGAGTACTTCCATAAGGTGGTGGGACTGTTTTTTTATTTAGGGTTTGCTTCTTTGTCTTTCACTGTCCTGAGTACTTCCATAAGGTGGTGGGACTGTTTTTTATTTAGGGTTTGCTTCTTTGTCTTTTACTGTCCTGAGTACTTCCATAAGGTGGTGGGACTGTTTTTTATTTAGGGTTTGCTTCTTTGTCTTTTACTGTCCTGAGTACTTCCATAAGGTGGTGGGACTGTTTTTTATTTAGGGTTTGCTTCTTTGTCTTTCACTGTCCTGAGTACTTCCATAAGGTGGTGGGACTGTTTTTTATTTAGGGTTTGCTTCTTTGTCTTTTACTGTCCTGAGTACTTCCATAAGGTGGAGGGACTATTTTTTATTTAGGGTTTGCTTCTTTGTCTTTTACTGCCTTGAGTACATCCACAAGGTTGGTGGGACTGTTTTTTTATTTAGGGTTTGCTTCTTTGTCTTTTACTGCTTGAGTACATCCACAAGGTTGGTGGGACTGTTTTTTTATTTAGGGTTTGCTTCTTTGTCTTTTACTGTCCTGAGTACTTCCATAAGGTGGTGGGACTGTTTTTTATTTAGGGTTTGCTTCTTTGTCTTTTACTGCCTTGAGTACATCCATAAGGTGGTGGGACTGTTTTTTTATTTAGGGTTTGCTTCTTTGTCTTTTACTGTCCTGAGTACATCCATAAGGTGGTGGGACTGTTTTTTATTTAGGGTTTGCTTCTTTGTCTTTTACTTTCCTGAGTACTTCCATAAGGTGGTGGGACTGTTTTTTTATTTAGGGTTTGCTTCTTTGTCTTTCACTGTCCTGAGTACTTCCATAAGGTGGTGGGACTGTTTTTTATTTAGGGTTTGCTTCTTTGTCTTTTACTGTCCTGAGTACTTCCATAAGGTGGTGGGACTGTTTTTTATTTAGGGTTTGCTTCTTTGTCTTTTACTGTCCTGAGTACTTCCATAAGGTGGTGGGACTGTTTTTTTATTTAGGGTTTGCTTCTTTGTCTTTCACTGTCCTGAGTACTTCCATAAGGTGGTGGGACTTTTTTATTTAGGGTTTGCTTCTTTGTCTTTTACTGTCCTGAGTACTTCCATAAGGTGGTGGGACTGTTTTTTTATTTAGGGTTTGCTTCTTTGTCTTTCACTGTCCTGAGTACTTCCATAAGGTGGTGGGACTGTTTTTTATTTAGGGTTTGCTTCTTTGTCTTTTACTGTCCTGAGTACTTCCATAAGGTGGTGGGACTGTTTTTTATTTAGGGTTTGCTTCTTTGTCTTTTACTGTCCTGAGTACTTCCATAAGGTGGTGGGATTGTTTTTTATTTAGGGTTTGCTTCTTTGTCTTTTACTGTCCTGAGTACTTCCCATAAGGTGGTGGGACTGTTTTTTATTTAGGGTTTGCTTCTTTGTCTTTCACTGTCCTGAGTACATCCACAAGGCAGCAAAGCAGCTGCAGCTGGTACTGTTTACTGCTTGCAACAGTAGGTAAACTGCCTGACCAAATCATCATGTTTGGCCATATAATGAAGATGAAACAACAGGAACAGTTGGACAAGTTGAGGGAAGAAGAGATACAGAAAATAAAAGAAAAGATAATAGATAGTTTAAGAGAAAGGCATGGTTGGAAATTAGCAGATTTGATAAGCAACTCGTGAAAGACAGTTGTGGAGAGCCATGATCACTCACTCACTCCAGCTGGCATGGCACATGATGAGGATGATCTTCGTGATTTTGATCAGATAGACAACCCTGCATGACAAAGTATTGGGAAGCCCAACCCTGGATGACAGTGTATTGGGAAGCACAACCCTGGATGACAGGGTATTGGGAAGCACAACCCTGCATGACAAAGTATTGGGAAGCACAACCCTGCATGACAAGGTATTGGGAAGCACAACCCTGCATGACAAGGTATTGGGAAGCACAACCCTGCATGACAAAGTATTGGGAAGCACAACCCTGGATGACAGGGTATTGGGAAGCACAACCCTGGATGACAGGGTATTGGGAAGCACAACGCTGCATGACATGGTATTGGGAAGCACAACCCTGCATGACAAGGTATTGGGAAGCACAAACCTGCATGACATGGTATTGGGAAGCACAACCCTGTATGACAGGGTATTGGGAAGCACAACCCTGCATGACATGGTATTGGGAAGCACAACCCTGCATGACAAGGTATTGGGAAGCACAACCCTGCATGACATGGTATTGGGAAGCACAACCCTGCATGACATGGTATTGGGAAGCACAACCCTGCATGACAAGGTATTGGGAAGCACAACCCTGCATGACATGGTATTGGGAAGCACAACCCTGCATGGCATGGTATTGGGAAGCACAACGCTGCATGACATGGTATTGGGAAGCACAACCCTGCATGACAAGGTATTGGAAGCACAACCCTGCATGACATGGTATTGGGAAGCACAACCCTGCATGACAAGGTATTGGGAAGCACAACCCTGCATGACAAGGTATTGGGAAGCACAACCCTGCATGACAAGGTATTGGGAAGCACAACCCTGCATGACATGGTATTGGGAAGCACAACCCTGCATGACATGGTATTGGGAAGCACAACCCTGCATGACAGGGTATTGGGAAGCACAACCCTGCATGACAGGGTATTGGGAAGCACAACCCTGCATGACACGGTATTGGGAAGCACAACCCTGCATGACAGGGTAAGAGAACTGGTGAAGACCTCAAAGACACCATCTTCATGACCCATCCTTGTCTAAATGCATAGCAGCAGCTGATTGCTGAAGAAGAAGAAGTCTATCTAAACTTGACCTGCTGTATGCATGTACATCAACTCTTACTTGACATCAAATTCAGACATTACTTTGTCTTAAAATAATTCAAAAGTAAAGTTGATAACATGGCTTGTTGATGGAAAGATATCACAATGCTCCAGATCTTCCTAACTCCTAATAAGTCAGTTAATGATTGAAACATTGCTGCTTGCTAAATTCCTCATTCTGGTGCTGCAAAGCTGCAGGGAACTCTGCAAGATATGGATCAAAAAGAACAAATGATCCTATCCAGGTGTTATCACCCCACACATCAATCTCCAGTGCAATATCACATTCATTGTATAACCTCCAATCAGTACATCCATATACTCTCTACAGTAGATATTTCAGAGTTCAGATTAGCCTCATCAGCACATCTGAACCAACTCTTACTGTGAATGATAGCAATGTAATCTTTATTGACAGGAACATCTGTTTAATCCTTAATTATGATATCTATCTGTAAATCTCCCAGTTACGATGCCGTAGTAAAAATTACTACCACGTAAATGCAACATTAGGTGCACTAAAAATAGTAATTTCTTTTAACTCTTGACACAGACCTGTGTGTTCATACTAGGCAACACACAGGGATGGAAAATCATGGTTCAAGTTGATTTATGATCTGAGTTTCACCTTATGAACCGGACATGTTACAATGTCTATCGGTACGGTCGTCGTAAGTCTGTCAGTATGTTCGGCTACAGCATAGCGTTATTCACTGTGTTTCCCCGAGTCACAAAGGGTTGTTCGATATTTGGTAATCTACGTGTATTGTTTTGCATCCATCTACACACATTGTTTGTATCCATCTACACACATTGTTTGTATCTATCTTAACACATTGTTTGTCTCCATCTACACACATTGTTTGTATCCATCTACACACATTAGCATGAATTGTAGAATAAGATTGCATGTGTGGGTGCTGGATATTTCAGGCAAAAATCCAGTGACAGAGGGTGAGGTGTCCACTATTGAGGTCCAGAGGCGGGTGGGAGAAGGCCTTGGGATAAGCGTAGTCGGAGGATGTGATACCCACTGGTAGGACTTGGTTTTACTTGTGCCTAAATGTTTGTGGATGTTTTTTGTAATTAATACATGATTGTGAATGATACATGTGTATTATTGATTCATGTTTGTGAATCTTTCATGTGTATGAATGTTTCATGTTTGTGAATGATGTGATGAGGAAGATACTGTGCAGTCCATTTTTAACAATAGAAACAAGAAAACGAGTTCTTAAATGTTATGTAGAGCCAGTCTTAACATATGAATGTGAATCATGGACAACAGACAAGAAAATCACTGGAGTCTGTAGAAATGTGGTTTTACAGAAGAATGTTGAGAATACCATGGACAGCTAAGAAGAGTAATGAAAACGTTCTGAAAGAAACCAAAGCAAAAAGACAGCAATTTCCAAAATTGGGAAGAAACAATCATCATTTTTTGGCCATGTAGTGAGAAGGGAACAGCTGGAATATATTGTGACAACTGGGATATTTGAGGGGCGAAGAGATAGAGGGAAACAAAGAGAAAAGATACCAGACAGCTTAAGAGAATGGCTTGGCAGAAGGTCAACAACAGAGATGATAAATAACTGTTGAGATCGAAAGTTGTGGAGAGACATGATCACCTACGCCAGCAGGCACAGTACTTGATGATGATGATGAATGATGTGTATGAATGTTTCATGTGATCATTCCATTTATATAAATGTTACATGTGTGTGATTGTTTCATGTTTGTGAATGTCACATGTATGGATTATCTATGCTTTGTTTCATGTTTGTGAATGTCACATGTATGGGTTATCTATGCTTGTGATCATTCCATTTGTATAAATGGTACATGCGTGTGATTGTTGCATGTTTCTGAGTGTTTTAATTCTATTTATGAATATGCTTTGGTTTAGTTTTGTTTTTGTATGGATACAGTGTTCATATGTATATCTGTATGCCTTGTACTTATGTACTGCTTGTTATTGTCTTTTGTCTGTATATGGGTGAACTTTGTCTGTGGTACGAGTCTTTATATGTTTCTGTGTGTACTTTCTTTAGCTGCTTGTGGTTTTGCATGTATAGGTTTTTTATGTTATTCATTTTTCTAAACTTTGTAATTTATCTGTAATTTCTTTTACACACACGACGTGTGTGTATATATATATGTATATATTGTATTGTATTATATTATATTATATTGTATTATACTATATTATACTATACTGTACCGTATCATATCATATCATATATTATATTATATATCATATCATATCATATCATATCATATCATATCATATCATATCATATCATATCATATCATATCATATATCATATCATATCATATCATATCATATCATATCATATCATATCATATCATATCATATCATATCATATATCATATATCATATATCATGTATCATATATCATATATCATATATCATATCATATCATATCATATCATATCATATCATATCATATCATACCATACCATACCATACCATACCATACCATACCACACCACACCACACCACACCACACCACACCACACCACACCACACCACACCACACCACACACACCACACCACACCACACCACACCACATTACATTACATTACATTACATTACATTATATTATATTATATTATATTATATTATATTATATTATATTATATTATATTATATTTTAAGTATGATAAACAGCATTAATAAATCATGTTTTGATATGCTCAGGTATGCACTGTAATTCAAGAAGTATTTCCTGATGGTGCTGTGTACCATGATAGCCGTCTTATGGCAGGAGACCAGATTTTGGAAGTAAGCTGTTAGCTATTCTCTCGGTGTTTCTTTCTTTATTTTTCCAGTAATCTTGGGATAGAGTTTTTATTAATTTTCTCCCATTTGCAAAAAAAGTATCATATTAAGAAATGTTGAAGGGACATATCCTACAGTTGTAACCTTACTATGAATTTTACATCTTTAAAGCCTTCACTAGGACATATCCTATAGTTGAAACCTTATCGTCAGTTTTTATCAGGACCTTTACATTTTTACACCTCTACTCTTTACTATCCCGCGTGTTACCGGGCCTCATTATGAGGGAGGTAAAGAATAGTGATACTGTGACCTTCCAGGCATGTCGTAAGAGGCGGCTAAGGAGGTTGATCGATGGCTTAACAAGCTGTCATTGTAAAAAGTATTGTTATGGAAACAGCGCCAGAGTGATCTCTGCAATATGTGCCATTTTGGCACACAAGGTTTCTGTTTTTGAAATTGTGGTTCTGCCCTATGTGCCGTCTTCGGCTCGAAAGGACAATAGATAGATAGACTTTTTACTAGGACATATCCTAAGCAGCCACATCAGCAAGTCTTCCAATTTTGGATGTCTGATGTGGCATCTTTTTTACTGGAACTTGTCTCTTTCTTCAGTACACACCGTAAGACATTTTTTGAATTGTTAAAAGAGAAAATCATTAGTTAATGCTACCTATTTTACCATACAAGTTATACTGGAGTGAAGCTGATGGCTTGCGCCAGGATTGGTGAAACAAAACCATCCAGACCCTGCTCCACATCTCCGTGGTGCCTCCAGTAACAAACTTACCTGTCTAGTCTGGCCAAGCGAGCAGGGATCAAAGAGGGAAGACAACCTGGTACTAAAAAATGTCGTGCTGAAGTCGGATGTGTTGGGCCGAAAGGTGCAAATATAACAGTTATACTGCAAACCACAACACAATGCACACTTATTGTCCTTTTAAGGATGGATGACGAAGAGGAATTCTACAGTCTACGAATACTCTAGAATGCTTTAGTCATCGGGCAAACGCAAGCAAGCAAGCATCTTGGAGTGGCAATAGTGATAGCTATCAATATGAGATTTTTTTTTAACTGTCTGTTGAGTACTTTTGCAGCAGAGCCCTAATCATTAAGTACCCATATCTGCTGAAAGATTTGACTTACACCCTTCCAGTGCATCCCAAGATGGTGTTGTGGTGTCACCGGTTTGTTGTCAAGGAAGTGTGATTTTATTTATATGTGCTTCTAAATGAAGAAAATCAAAAGCTCATGGTGTATCCATGTACTGAACAGCTGATTGACTGGAGTTGGCCAGTTTATAATGTGGCAACTGGTTCGGGACCATGTGACTGAATGAGTGCACGTGAGTCTAGACCATATACAGCATTGACTTTCAGTGACAATTGTGGGATTCGCTGAGGAAGGGATCTGAGTACCTATGGACATGTTCAGAATGCAATGATGATGACCCGCAAATAACTCAATCTGCTGAAAGAGTACCAATGAGTCTGATATACACTGACATGTACACCAGGAGTTTGTGCACTGTCAAGGACTTCCTTTGAAATAAAAAATTAAAAAGATTAGAGTACTAATTGACGCTGTTCAAATATGATTATGATGATCCTGTATAATGGAACAAGAACTTATTTGAATGTATACGGCTTAAAAAAGTGATTGTGTTTGTATTCGTTTATTTAGCATATGCCACTTCACTTCTTGACCTAACTTTCTGCATGTTTTTCCAGGTAAATGGAGAAGACTTGACTCAAGCTACCCACCATCAGGCGGTGGCTATTCTGGCCCAGTTCTTTCCTGTGTGTCGTCTAACAGTGTACCGTGAGCGCGCAGAAGAAAACAGACCTATAGAGAAAGAAGGTGTGAAAAGTTTGTATTAATGTACAGCTGAAATAGATGAAGTTGAGGAATCGTATCATCTTCTTTCCTTCCTCATTTGTCTTTCAGCGTCAAGAGAAAATATAATTTGTTTTCTTTTGCACTTCTGTTCGCCTCTGCTGCTGTTATGGCTCCTAGTGTTTCTAATATTCTGTCAATCCATCTTTTTCGTGGTCGGCCTTTGGGTCTGGTGTTCTCTCAACGTTTATTGAAGGCTCATTGTGTTGTGTTTTGGTCACTGCCTTGTCATGTGGCCAAACCATTTTATCTGTTGCTTCTTTATATATTCTATGGCAGGAATTATTCTTAGTTTTTTCTCAGTTCTTCATTTCTGATCCTATCTCTCAGACTTTTTCCTGTCATTTGTCTAACACATTTCATCTCAGTAGAGGTTATTTTTCTTATTGTTCTTGCATCTAGGGTCCAGGTCTGGCATTGGTAGCACAACGTTGGGATGAAGATTGTATTGTAGAGTGGCCATTTTAGTTATTTTCTTGTTGGGCAATAGTGGTGATAGCTGTCCAATGATTTGACAAGCTTTGTTGCATCTTGAGTTTATTTCTGCTGTTTTGTGAATTGTCATTTGTCACCTGATATCCTAGGTATTTAAATTCCTCTCCTTGTTTTAGTTGTCTGCCTTCTATAGTTATGTTAATGTTTTGTTTCTCTTTTGCGATATTCATGACTTCTGTTTTGTTGATGCTGATTTTCATGTTGTATTTTGTGCCTTTGCTGTTGAGTCTATTTAAGTGTTCTTATAGGTCATCCATTTTTCCATGTATTAGTGCCTGATCGTCTGCAAATAGAAGCTCGTTGATCTCCTCTGTCTCTGATGGGTTGGCTAACTTGCATATATAGTCCATGTATGCAATAAACAGAAGGGGGGGTAGTACACACCCCTGTCTTACACATGATCTTACTTCGAAGTGGTCTGTGTAGCCTGCTGCTCTTCTGACTGTTCAGCTGCTGTTGATGTAGAGATTTTTAATTAAGTTGGTTAGATGTCGGATTACTCCGTATGCTGTTAGTATCTCCCACAGTTGTTCTATTTATTCGGTTGAATGCTTTTTCCTGGTCAATGAAAACTATGTACGATAGGATTCTTCATATTTTGTTAAATATAGTTTGGTTTTATAAGATTGTAAAGTTCTAGTTTAGGGACATAAATTATTTCAGTTCAGAAAAGTGACATCCCCTTAAGTGATATTGCATTTTATTTGATGGTTCTTTAATCTGTCATGAGAAGACAACTCTTATTGTAGAGAGAAAAGAGAAACAACCCAAGGGTAAAGTACTATGTTTTCTAACACTAACCCAATTTTATTTAGAGGCGGCAATTTTTACTACTGTATCATAATCTAGGGTTAACAGTTTTCTGAAAGGAAATTTGACACCTTTGTGAATGCAGTAAAGTCAGTTCTGCTAACTAATCAAGATAAATTTATTTGACCTTGTTCATAGTTTAAAATTAAATTCCTTCATTTTCTTATCAATAGAAATCTTGAAGATAACACTTACCAAATATAAGGGGAAACAACTTGGCATTAAACTTGTTGGCAAAAGGTAAGTAACTTTTTCCTTTTCTTACTTGAGTTTTAGTCTTGTTTTTGTTTGCACTGTTTTCAATTTTGATCTTGTAATCTTGCGTAAAATAAAAACTACAACTATTTTCCACATTTATTCTTTTTTTTCTGTTTTTAACCTTGTTTCCTTACAGTAACATTATGCAGGTTTGTAGTTTTTATTTTGTCTACTTGTGTCATCTCATCGAAAATGAAAATTTTTTTTTTCACAATATATTTCTGTTTCATGATGTCTAGTGTCAGTCTGATTTCTTGTGTTTTTTTTGTGATAAAAAAACTGTATGTATTTTACTTAATACAAATATAACACAAAAACAGGATAAAGCAGTTCAGCGTCACCTGGGAATGAGGTCTAATCATCTACCTTATATATTTAAATGTAATGGTATGGAATGTGAATTGATGTCATAGTATAATTAACAATACCATAGAGTGCTGGTGGCTAAATCAATAACTCTTTGTACTCCAAACCAGGAGAATGTGGGTTTGAATCCCGATAGGGTCAAACATTTTTTTTCTTTCGGGAGTGAAATAAAAACTCAAACCAAAACATCTCGTGACGACTGCACTGGACAAGCAACCTTTATATTCCGGTCTTACAATCCCGCCCGGCAGACCTCAGTAATGTGAAAATGTCATCCAGATAGTTAGAAAGTGCTCTGTCGCTTATGTGGTAATTGACCATAAACACCTAACTGGTATTGCCTTCAGCACATACCCCAGTGATGACGTTCCTAGATCTACCTAGATGTGAACTCTGGTTCCCATTTTTTCTGGTGGCTGAGTGTACCATGGGAGCTGCTTTCAAACCTCAGATTATCCATTGCCATGAGTGAAAATCAAACCGTGGTTGGTTGTCAGTATGCAAGTGCTCTTGCAACTACACCACTGTGGCTCTTAATTATGCATCTACAATAACTGATAATCTAGCTTCAATTCTTGAGGCATCTACAATAACTGATAATCTAGCTTCAATTCTTGAGGCATCTACAATAACTGATAATCTAGCTTCAATTCTTGAGGCATCTACAATAACTGATAATCTAGCTTCAATTCTTGAGGCATCTACAATAACTGATAATCTAGCTTCAATTCTTGAGGCATCTACAATAACTGATAATCTAGCTTCAATTCTTGAGGCATCTACAATAACTGATAATCTAGCTTCAATTCTTGAGGCATCTACAATAACTGATAATCTAGCTTCAATTCTTGAGGCATCTACAATAACTGATAATCTAGCTTCAATTCTTGAGGCATCTACAATAACTGATAATCTAGCTTCAATTCTTGAGGCATCTACAATAACTGATAATCTAGCTTCAATTCTTGAGGCATCTACAATAACTGATAATCTAGCTTCAATTCTTGAGGCATCTACAATAACTGATAATCTAGCTTCAATTCTTGAGGCATCTACAATAACTGATAATCTAGCTTCAATTCTTGAGGCATCTACAATAACTGATAATCTAGCTTCAATTCTTGAGGCATCTACAATAACTGATAATCTAGCTTCAATTCTTGAGGCATCTACAATAACTGATAATCTAGCTTCAATTCTTGAGGCATCTACAATAACTGATAATCTAGCTTCAATTCTTGAGGCATCTACAATAACTGATAATCTAGCTTCAATTCTTGAGGCATCTACAATAACTGATAATCTAGCTTCAATTCTTGAGGCATCTACAATAACTGATAATCTAGCTTCAATTCTTGAGGCATCTACAATAACTGATAATCTAGCTTCAATTCTTGAGGCATCTACAATAACTGATAATCTAGCTTCAATTCTTGAGGCATCTACAATAACTGATAATCTAGCTTCAATTCTTGAGGCATCTACAATAACTGATAATCTAGCTTCAATTCTTGAGGCATCTACAATAACTGATAATCTAGCTTCAATTCTTGAGGCATCTACAATAACTGATAATCTAGCTTCAATTCTTGAGGCATCTACAATAACTGATAATCTAGCTTCAATTCTTGAGGCATCTACAATAACTGATAATCTAGCTTCAATTCTTGAGGCATCTACAATAACTGATAATCTAGCTTCAATTCTTGAGGCATCTACAATAACTGATAATCTAGCTTCAATTCTTGAGGCATCTACAATAACTGATAATCTAGCTTCAATTCTTGAGGCATCTACAATAACTGATAATCTAGCTTCAATTCTTGAGGCATCTACAATAACTGATAATCTAGCTTCAATTCTTGAGGCATCTACAATAACTGATAATCTAGCTTCAATTCTTGAGGCATCTACAATAACTGATAATCTAGCTTCAATTCTTGAGGCATCTACAATAACTGATAATCTAGCTTCAATTCTTGAGGCATCTACAATAACTGATATTATAGCTTCAATTCTTGAGGCATCTACAATAACTGATAATCTAGCTTCAATTCTTGAGGCATCTACAATAACTGATAATCTAGCTTCAATTCTTGAGGCATCTACAATAACTGATAATCTAGCTTCAATTCTTGAGGCATCTACAATAACTGATAATCTAGCTTCAATTCTTGAGGCATCTACAATAACTGATAATCTAGCTTCAATTCTTGAGGCATCTACAATAACTGATAATCTAGCTTCAATTCTTGAGGCATCTACAATAACTGATAATCTAGCTTCAATTCTTGAGGCATCTACAATAACTGATAATCTAGCTTCAATTCTTGAGGCATCTACAATAACTGATAATCTAGCTTCAATTCTTGAGGCATCTACAATAACTGATAATCTAGCTTCAATTCTTGAGGCATCTACAATAACTGATAATCTAGCTTCAATTCTTGAGGCATCTACAATAACTGATAATCTAGCTTCAATTCTTGAGGCATCTACAATAACTGATAATCTAGCTTCAATTCTTGAGGCATCTACAATAACTGATAATCTAGCTTCAATTCTTGAGGCATCTACAATAACTGATAATCTAGCTTCAATTCTTGAGGCATCTACAATAACTGATAATCTAGCTTCAATTCTTGAGGCATCTACAATAACTGATAATCTAGCTTCAATTCTTGAGGCATCTACAATAACTGATAATCTAGCTTCAATTCTTGAGGCATCTACAATAACTGATAATCTAGCTTCAATTCTTGAGGCATCTACAATAACTGATAATCTAGCTTCAATTCTTGAGGCATCTACAATAACTGATAATCTAGCTTCAATTCTTGAGGCATCTACAATAACTGATAATCTAGCTTCAATTCTTGAGGCATCTACAATAACTGATAATCTAGCTTCAATTCTTGAGGCATCTACAATAACTGATAATCTAGCTTCAATTCTTGAGGCATCTACAATAACTGATAATCTAGCTTCAATTCTTGAGGCATCTACAATAACTGATAATCTAGCTTCAATTCTTGAGGCATCTACAATAACTGATAATCTAGCTTCAATTCTTGAGGCATCTACAATAACTGATAATCTAGCTTCAATTCTTGAGGCATCTACAATAACTGATAATCTAGCTTCAATTCTTGAGGCATCTACAATAACTGATAATCTAGCTTCAATTCTTGAGGCAGACCAAGAGCCAGATCGATAGACTAAATTACACAGATCTTGCAGTGGAATGGGTTAACAATTACAAGCATGATACTTTTAGCTCAGAACAAATGTCAGTGCTGGTCAGCTTATAGAAACGTATAATACAAAACATATTTATTCCCAAACTGTGTTATAAGTGTCAAACAGGGTCACTCACAAGTCAGAAAAGATAGCTGTCATGAGAATGAGATGTTTGAGAATTGCTGAGTGATCAGAAGAGAGAAAGTCAGAAATGAGGCTATAAGAGAAAGAGTTGACATAGAACTAGTTTTATTTAACACACAAAGGACAACAAATAAAATGGTTTTATCACCTGGAAGGAATTATTGAGTTATTAGTGGGTCATCATCATTGCACTCTGAACATGTCCATAGGTGCTCAGATCCCCTCCTCAGCAAGTCTTGAAGTGTCCAGCGACTGACGACTCTAGTTCTGTGTTGGTTGATTAGTCTTACACGCCCATTAAGTTTCTCATTTCTGGCTGTGTCCATCCTACCTCCCATCTCTTACATCTGAAGGAGCAACATAGATTCATTGATGTTGAAGTCCTGTGTCCTTCCCACTTCCCGGAGGGCATTGATGACGTCCGCCCATGACGTCCGCCCGATCCATTGGTTGACCGCCCTCAACAATAGCGCAGCTAGCCAACCTGTCCGCTCTTTCATTTACCCTTACACCCACATGCCCTGGGGTGTAGACAAAGGTGACCTCATGTGTTTTTGACTTCTGCAATGACTCTACCCATTGCATATGTACAGATCCCATCTCCACCTAGGAATTCCTAGTAATGCCACACCATAGAAGGCATGCACAAAAAGAGAAGAATAAATACATAGAGATCAAGACAGACTATGTTGAAGTGACATCAGAGAAACACAACAACAGCATTAAGTGTCTATGATTGCGGCTGTCAAAAGAGCAAGAACCAGAACTTTATTATAAGAAGAGGAAGAAGAAGAACAACAACAACAGCTGCAGCAGCAGCAACAACAACAACATCAAACAACAATAACAACAACAACAAAGAAAAGAGGTGAACCATTTAAATATCTATATAAAAACATAGTATATTCAGAGAAAAGAATGGAAAGAATTAATTTCACTCTGGTTCAAAGACCAAAGGAGGGCATGAGACAGTTCTCAAAGGCACATAAACTGCAGTCATCCTATCTATCTATTGACCTTTCGAGCCGTAACCGGCCCATAGGGCGTAGACCAAGATACACCTTCTCCTATATGAATTTTTGTTCTAGCAGTTTTCTTTTAAAGATATTTTATCAAATCTCGCCATCTGTCTCTGTTCTGTGCAAGCAGTTCTATCTCATTGAGGGAGCCGATTCCTGCTGCTCTTGCCTCTCTCATCAATGTTCTTCTCAGTGTCTCCCTGGGTCTTCCTCTTTTTCTTTTACCTGTTGTTTCCCATATGAGGGCTTGCTTTGCTATTCGATTATTATCTCTTCTCATCACATGTCCAACGTATGACCATCGTCTTTTCTTTATTACTGAAGATATTAGTGGTTGATTGGCGATTTCTCTAATTTCCTCGTTTGTTTTGAATTCGTTCCATTCTATACCAAGTATTTTCCTTAGACATTTATTTTCGAATGCGTTCAACTTTGTTTCTATATCTCTTGTTGTTTTCCAGCTTTCACACGCATACGTAAGGGTTGATAGTACATTTGATTTGAATAGCCTAAGTTTTGTGTTTGTGCTAATGAGTTTTGATTTCCACAACTTTTCAAGGCTTCTGAAAGACATTGCTGCTTTAGCCAGTCTGATTCTAATTTCTTTGCTCGTATCCCCTTCTCGATCAATGTGACTTCCAAGATAGATGAAGTGATCGATCTCTTCTACTGGTTTGTTTTCCATGTATATTTTGTCACTTTTGTCAGGTTCATAGAAACAATCACCCTAACATCTACTTGTTTTGACAATGTGGATCCTGCAAGTAGCATTGGCAGACAAACACATATACATATGTAATGTTACAAGAAACACAGGTGAGATCCTCCTGGATTTCAAATTTGCCTGTAGACACATTTAATCTGGTTAATCTAAAGAAACAGTTGTAAGACTTGTCGAGGTGTTCATTAACAATATATCACATTTAACCACAATCCATTATTGTAATTTATACATTTTTTGTTGTTGACAGGAATGGACCTGGTGTGTACATACTGACTTTGGTGAGCAGTTTATTAACAATTATTCAAATATTATTATTTATTATTAACAAGTATTCAAATATTATATATTATTAACATTTATACAAATATTATTATTTATTATTAACAACTATTCAAATATTATATATTATTAACATTTATACAAATATTATTATTTATTATTAACAACTTTTCAATTATTATATATTATTAACATTTATTCAAATATATATTATTAACATTTATTTATATATTATTAACATTTATTCAAATATTATTACATACTATTAACAGTTATTCAAATATTAGTTAGTAGCCTCCATCAGTCATGGTTGACTATGGATTTTGCAGCGCCCTTAGAAATGTTATCTTTTCTTTGTTTCGTTGTGTATTCTCTTTTTTCTATGAATCTGTCTGCATCTTGTTTCAGTTAGAGCTTTAAAGTGTGTTTCCAAAGATTGCGGTCTTCCTAGGCTGCAGGGTTTATGTTCAGTCTTCATGTTATGTTTACACACATCTACAAATTGAAGTTTTGGGCGCACCTTAGTTCTTTTGCTATCTGCTTGTTGTCCATAGAGTATATCTTTTGGTATGTGATCATCATTCATACGGTGTGCGTAGCCAAACCAGGCTAAGCTCTGTTGTCTGAGCAGCATGTAGATGTTCGGGGGGCCTGTGCAGGTGAGGACTTCCCCCTTTGTCACTTTGTCCTTCCAGGTGATACCAAGAATACAGCGCAGACATTCCAAATGGAATGCATTTAGCTGTCTCTCCTGCTTTGCATAATCTGTCCATGATTCGCTGCCATACAGAAGGAATATTGAAATATTATAATATTTATTATTAACAATTATTCAATTATTATTTATTCTATCTATCTATTGACCTTTCGAGCCGTAACCGGCCCATAGGGCGTAGACCAAGATACACCTTCTCCTATATGAATTTTTGTTCTAGCAGTTTTCTTTTAAAGATATTTTATCAAATCTCGCCATCTGTCTCTGTTCTGTGCAAGCAGTTCTATCTCATTGAGGGAGCCGATTCCTGCTGCTCTTGCCTCTCTCATCAATGTTCTTCTCAGTGTCTCCCTGGGTCTTCCTCTTTTTCTTTTACCTGTTGTTTCCCATATGAGGGCTTGCTTTGCTATTCGATTATTATCTCTTCTCATCACATGTCCAACGTATGACCATCGTCTTTTCTTTATTACTGAAGATATTAGTGGTTGATTGGCGATTTCTCTAATTTCCTCGTTTGTTTTGAATTCGTTCCATTCTATACCAAGTATTTTCCTTAGACATTTATTTTCGAATGCGTTCAACTTTGTTTCTATATCTCTTGTTGTTTTCCAGCTTTCACACGCATACGTAAGGGTTGATAGTACATTTGATTTGAATAGCCTAAGTTTTGTGTTTGTGCTAATGAGTTTTGATTTCCACAACTTTTCAAGGCTTCTGAAAGACATTGCTGCTTTAGCCAGTCTGATTCTAATTTCTTTGCTCGTATCCCCTTCTCGATCAATGTGACTTCCAAGATAGATGAAGTGATCGATCTCTTCTACTGGTTTGTTTTCCATGTATATTTTGTCACTTGTTGGAATTAAACTTTTCATGACTTTAGTCTTTTCATGATTGACCTCAAGCCCAATTTTGCTGGCTATTGATGATAGTTCATTTGTGTTTTCCTGCATCGTTTTTATCTGATTGCTGATAAGAACTATGTCATCAGCAAAGTCCAGGTCCTCCAAATGGTCTCCTTGTATCCATTCGATGCCTTTATTACCAGTGCAGCATTTCTTCATTATGAAGTCCATAACAATTCCAAATAACAAGGGCGATAAAATACATCCTTGTTTAACCCCAGTTTCTATTGGGAAACATTCGCTCAGTCCTTCCTCTGTTCGAACTGCACATGTGTAACCATCATACATGTCTTTGATAATATTTATGATTTTTGATGGTAAGCCATATTGCTTCAGAATTTTCCACAAAGAATCTCTATGAATACTATCAAATGCTTTTTTGAAGTCGATGAAGTTAAGTACAAAAGGTTTTTGCTTTTCAATGATAAATAAATTATTATTATAATTATTTATTATTAAGAATTAATTTTTTTCATGAGTTTTAGTTTAGTCTTCATGATTTGTGTGGATGGTTTTCTAGAAGTTGTCCAGATAAGACCATAACAAATAAACTCTGACTTGTGCTTCTATGTTAAAGTAAATGTTACACATTCATTTCTTTTCTGTTGCTGTAACCAAATTTCACAAATATCCTCAGTTGAAATGCTTTGATATGTGCGTGGACCAAACATTAATTATTTTCATATTGTTACAACTAATTTTATACTATTGTGTAGCTAAGAAACTCTCGTGTGTTACCGGGGCCTCATCATGTGGGAAGTAAAGAATTGTGACACTTTGACCTTCCAGGCATGTCATAAGAGGGGACTAAGGAGGTTGATCGATGGCTTAACAAGCTGTCATTGTAAAAAGCATTGTTAAGGAAACAGAAACATAGATTTTAGAAGCAGTGATCTCTGTATGTGCCATTTTGACACGCAAGGTTTTTTTTTAGATTGTAGTTCTGCTCTATGTGCCATCTTCGGCTCGAAAGGACAATAGATAGATAGCTAAAAAGAGTAATGAAAACGTTCTGAAAGAGGCCAAAGCAAAAAGAGAGCTCATTTCCAATGTTAGGAAGAAACAATCATCATTTTTTGGCCACGTAATGAGAAAACAGCTGGAATATATTGTAACAACTGGGAAAATTAAGGGATGAAGAGATAGAGGGAAGCAAAGAGAAAAGATACCAGACAGCTTAAGAGAATGGCTGGGCAGAAGGTCAACAACAGAAGTGATAAATAACTGTCGTGATCGAAAGTTGTGGAGAGACATGATCATCTACACCAGCACGCCCAGTACTTGATGATGATGATTGTTACAACACAAATTATAGGGCTAAAAGTATTAAAAATGTAGCTCTGAACTTAATAAACGATGATCAGTGGAAACTTAATAGCTGAATGTTGATAAAGATTGATGATGGTGTTGATCTTAATATCACGAGATCAGCATGTTTTTATATTTGGACAGACTAGAATGCACCTGTCTTCAGAGTTAACCCATATAAATATGTTGCAATAATTATGTAATCATTTCTCATATATTTGGGTTATCTTTTTACGAAATACAGTATAATCACTATCTTCTTCTTCTTCCCTTCCTCATTTTCCTTTCAGCGTTGGGGGGAGATATAATTTGTGGTCTTTTTGCTCTTCTGTTCGCCTCTGCTGCTATGTTTCCTAGTGCTTCTAATATTCCATTGGTTCATCTTTTTCTTGGTCGACCATTGTGTCTGGTATTCTCACAGTGTTTATTGAAGGTTCGTTGTGTTGTGTTTTGATCTTTCTGCCTTGTCACTTGGCCAAAACATTTTATCTGTTGTTTCTTTATAAATTCTAATGGGGGCTATTCCTAGCTTTTTTCTCAGTTCTTCATTTCTGATCTTATCTCTCAGACTGTTTCCTGTCATTCATCTAATACATTTCATCTCAGTAGAGGTTATTTTTCTTATTGTTCTTGCATCTAGGGTCCAGGTCTGGCATTGGTAGCACAACGTTGGGATGAAGATTGTATTGTATAGTGCCCGTTTTGCCTTTAGTGTTATTTCCTTGTTGGACAATAGTGGTGATAACATAATTCACTTACTTTAATGCATAATCACTATGGTGCCAATAATCTCTTATTCAACACTAGATTCCTGGTTCATTGGCTGCTTGTGATGGCAGGTTAAAAATGGATGACCGTGTTCTGGAGATCAACGGCCAGGATGTTTCTTACGGCACCCAAGAGCAAGCAGCCTCCATCATTATCTCCAGCCCCACAAATGTGCAATTTGTCGTGGCCAGAAGGTCACGGCCACAGACACCAGACATTATTCGGTCTGCAGCTGAGCATAGCAAGTACTCCATGTTTTCTGATGACCATGAGAAGCCTGTGTCACCTCTGTGCCTTGTGTGCAAGGAAAAGATTGTTACTATTAATAAAGTAAGTGAATTGTTCTAGAATAATACAGAAACAAGTGTGATAAAGTGAATTATTCGAGAATAATACAGAAACAAGTGTGATAAAGTGAATTATTCTAGAATAATATGAAAACAAGTGTGATAAAGTGAATTATTCGAGAATAATACAGAAACAAGTGTGATAAAGTGAATTATTCAAGAATAATACAGAAACAAGTGTGATAAAGTGAATTATTCTAGAATAATACAGAAAAAAGTGTGATAAAGTGAATTATTCTAGAATAATACAGAAACAAGTGTGATAAAGTGAATTATTCTAGAATAATATGAAAACAAGTGTGATAAAGTGAATTATTCGAGAATAATACAGAAACAAGTGTGATAAAGTGAATTATTCTAGAATAATACAGAAACAAGTGTGATAAAGTGAATTATTCTAGAATAATACAGAAAAAAGTGTGATAAAGTGAATTATTCTAGAATAATACAGAAAAAAGTGTGATAAAGTGAATTATTCGAGAATAATACAAAACAAGTGTGATATAGTGAATTATTCGAGAATAATACAGAAACAAGTAATATAAAGTAAGTGAATTATTCTAGAATAAAACATAATCAAATGTGATAAAGTGAATTTTAGAATAATACAGAAACAAATGTGATAAAATAAGTGAATTATTCTAGAATAATACAGAAACAAATGTGATAAAGTAAGTGAATTATTTAAGATTAGTGCAAAATTAATGTACTATCAACCCTTACATATGCATATGAGAGCTGGAAAAAAACAAGAGACATAGAAACAAAATTGAACGCATTTGAAAATAAATGTCAAAGGAAAATTCTTGGTATAGCGTGGGATGAATTCAAAACAAACGAAGAAATTAGAGAAATCGCCAATCAACCGCTAGTAATCAAGAAAAAAGACAATGGACATATATTGGACATGTGATGAGAAGAGATAATAACAGATTACCAAAGCAAATCCTCATGTGGGAAACAACAGGTAGGAGAATAAGAAGCCGATCCAGAGAGATCCTGAGAAGATCATTGATCAGAGAGGCAAAAGTAGCCTTAATCAGCTCCCTCAACGAGATCAAGTTGCTTGCACAGAACAGAGACAAATGGCAAGACTTGATAAAAGATCTTTGCACAGATTGAGACTGCTAGAAAGAAAATTCACAAAAAGAGAAAGAGTATCTGGGTCAATGTCCTATGGGCCTGACATGGCTGGAAAGGACAATAGATAGATAGTACAAATTTTAATAGGACAATATGTTGATGGCCCTGAACAACTGTATATTGGAAACAGACATGGCTGTTTATGGGAGGAGACAAACAGTGTTGAGTGGTCAACAATATGAAATAAAGTGTTGAACAAGTAGAAATGACTTTTTCAGGAGAAACAAGGTGTTTCCACAACCAATGAGCTTCAGGAGCGATAATCATGTATAACAATGAGATGGTTTTAAAAAAAATAACACTCTTAAAGGATTAGAGACAGAGATGTTGCACTATGTGCTGCTGGTGAGAAAATACAAACCTAATTAATATAGAGACTTAAAAAAAAGTGGGTTAATGATACCCCTATAGCATATAAAAGAAGCTTTCCTAAACAAATAGTCAACACTTCCACATCCAGGCTTTTCCTCAACATTCAGATTTTGTTTTGTTATTTCAAGATGCTGATGGTGGCCAAAAGCATCCACAAGGAAGACCCCGCTTTTAACTAAAATTCCTGAAAGATAGCCTATGGCTATTTGTCTATTTTTACATTTAAATTAAGGTCAGACAATGTCCCTGACATCATAGAGAGTATCCCTAGGTACAAATGTCATTCAAAGCACTGACGGTAGCTGGAAGCATCCAAAAGAAGTCTCTGCTTTTAACTAAAATTCCTGAAAAATAACCCGTACATGCAAGTATTTAAAAAAAAAGCATTTTGTAGCAATAAAACTGCAAGATCATTTAGATATAGTTGATAATAGCGAAACTAATTATAGATATTTTGATCTATTATTGTTTTATGCATCTCTTCATAAGTGTGTGAAACTGAAAAGTGATCTAACTACCATGACATTTTCTGTAGTAATTTAAATGATAAGAGAAAACTGCAATCTCATAATGGCGGCTTGCAACATCTGACTGGCTTTTCAAATATGCATAAATGAATTGATAGTATCATTAAAATAGCTAAGCACTATGATTATTTTTTTTTATTGTTCATTTTTTTCATAGATGTGTAAAATTTTAACATGATTTGACCACACACATTTGAGATTTTGAAATAAATGATGAGGCATTGTCTCCTGATAACATAACATTGCACCTTTATTTATCTTATAGTGGTCGCTTGACCTAGATATAATTTTTAATGGCACAAGCTGCTAATCTGCTATTTCAAAAACTCTCTTTATCAGAATAATTGATAACTTTTAAATAATTAATGTACATACATGAATGTGGGGTAATTTTTTGGATTCCTACAGTCAAAAGCTATTTAGCTATTATGTTTTAAATTGTATAAAAAAAAACTATTTTTACCAAAATACCTACATATAATGTAGGGTGTTGAGTATTAAACTTTGCTGCAATATGCTAAGAGAGTTAATTTCTAATGTAAGGAAGAAACAATCATCATTTTTTGGCCATGGTGTGAGAAGGAAACAGCTGGAATATATTGTGACAACTGGGAAAATTGAGGGACGAAGATATAAAGAGAAGCAAAGAGAAAAGATACCAGACAGCTTAAGATAATGGCTTAGTAGAAGGTCAACAATAGAAATGATAAATAACTGTCAAGATCAAAAGTTGTGGAGAGATATGATCACCTAGGCATGGTACTTGTTGATGATGATGATTAATATGCTACAGCATTTATAAGCCAGCTCACGGGTCATGGTGACTTATACAGACTAGACTATATAAGCTAACAAGAGTTATCTCACAAATTGCAGTATGTAGGTAATATAGTGTTTGTTCCTATATTTTCTTTCACGATTACCATGTTATGGGGGTCTCGGTAGCCTAGTTGGGAAAACCACCTGACTAAGCTTCCGACATTTGGAAAACCCGTGTTTGATTCCCGCTGGAAGCAGTGCGAGTTGTACTTGTGGTTGGGAAAAAAAAAATACCCCCTGCGGTCGACCCAGTCACTGGCAGAAATGGGTACCAGGGTAGTACACTTGGAAGGTGACAAATGCCACCTCACATCGTGAGTTTCAATGCTTGAAGGACACTATCAAGAAGTCTCAGAACACTTCTGGAAAGGCAGCCGAGCAGATGTGGATAAAAATTGCCTTGCTAAGACAGTGATTCAAGTCTCATACTTTACCTTTACCTAACATCTTATATAAGGGTGATATGTTTATGATTATCTGCTGTCCTTTTTCCCATTAAAAAAAATCAGAATTTTGTTTGAAAGATTTGAATACCTATTAATCTACTCTGAGTATAGAAGGTTCATGAATGAAATAGATTTTCTTGATTTTTTATTTAATTATGTTAAAATTTGTCTTCTCGTGCCAGGATCCATCAGAGACATTGGGTGTGAGTATTGCAGGAGGTGTGGCCAGCCATCGAGGGGACATACCAGTGTACATTACAAACATTAACCAGTCTGGCTGTGTGGGCAGGACAAATGTTCTAAAGGTAGAATGTTGTTTGTTGTCTGTACTGCCATCGTTGTATGTTTTATTTAAAATAAAATTGTAAATGTTTTGTTCCATGTTCTGAATATACACTGTCCAAAATGTATTCGTGTTACTTGAATCCGAAATTGTCCAAAAGCATTCTTTTACTTCCAATTCCTGGTGCGACTGAATCACCTCTACTGATACTTGTCTTGTTATAGACAGAATTTAATCTTTTCCCCATGAATTTCTGATCATTAAAGATATATTACATATAGTAAAAAAAAAACAAGCTTTATTTTCCCATTTGCCGTGTTTAGATCAAAGTATTTATTGACTTTTTTTAATGAATTTTCAAACTTTGATTAGTTTTTATAAAAGTAAAGCAGAGCCATTTGCACATGCTTCATAGCCAACAGAATTTCTGGTATTAAAAATTTTCCCCAGCAGATATTATTATTATTGTTATATGGCAATAGTTATAGTTAGTCGAAGGCCCCGGCAACACTGCAAACAAATTAAAATCCATCATTGCTCAACCGCCTGTGCCTGTGGAGTCATCCAAATTAACATCTCATCTCATTGAAGGATCCAAACATATAAGAGCAGCTGCAGTCCTCATCATAGCAGCCACAACATGCGTCAAGAGAAATAGGCATAGCCGCACTAAAAGAAAATGCAACCGAGCTGTCCTTTGTCATACAATATCATCATTCATCCTAAGCACTTGGAATATTGAAACATGATCTGGATGAAAAACACAGCTCATGGTGTGCACAGAGCACTATACTCAGTAGCTCCAGCATATTTGGAATATGAGGAAACTGTAACAAGGAACACTTTTCAGACAAAACCTCAAAGATTCCTGCTGCCTATCGCAAGGCAATAGTATAATAAAGTAACATTCTTTTTTTTATTAGTGAGTTTAAATAAAAGATTTTGATTTGATTTTTTTAACAATTTTTATATTTGGTAAGCTTTTGTGAGATTTTCTGCTGCTGCTTTTATTGCTCATCAGCACAAACACAAAACTTAGACTTTTCAAATCAAATGTACTATCAACCCTTACGTGTGCGTGTTAAAGCTGGAAAACAACAAGAGGTATAGAAACAAAGTTGAACGCATTCAAGAATAAATGTCTAAGGAAAATACTTGGTGTAGCGTGGAACGAATTCAAACAAACGAGGAAATTAGAGAAATCGCCAATCAACCACTAATATCTTCAGTAATAAAGAAAAGACGATGGTCATATGTTGGGCATGTGATGAGAAGAAATAATAATCGAATAGCAAAGCAAGCCCTCATGTGGGAAACAACAGGTAAGAGGAAAAGAGGCAGACCCAGAGAGACACTGAGAAGAACATTGATGAGAGAGGCAAGAGCAGCAGGAATCGGCTCCCTCAGTGAGATAGAGCTGCTTGCACAGAACAGAGATAAATGGCGAGATTTGATAAAATATCTTTAAAAGAATTGAAAACTGCTAGAACAAAAATTCAGATTAGAGAAGGAGTATCTTAGTCTACTCCCTATGGGCCGGCTACAGTGCTCGAAAGGTCAATAGACAGATAGATAGATTTTGTTGATGATTTCTTGTTTTGTAATTGATGTAGTTTCTTGATTTATATCATCATCCATTAAATTAAAATGCACTACTCCTGTAGCGAGGGAGCCGTGATAGCTCAGTGGTTAGTGAACTGGACTACAAAGGACAAGGGGTAGGGTTCGATCCCAACCGACGGCTTCCGGGTTCACCCAGCCTTAAATGGGTACCAGATTTTTTTTCTGGGAAAGTAAAGCAGCACGGGCGTAATACCGACCACATTACCCCAAAAATCATGTGCTGAAGGTCTGTAAAATATAGGGTCACTAACACCATATTTCCCTATACGCCACTTGGCGTGACGGGGGTACTTTACTTTTTTTACTCCTGTAGTGCAAAAATGTAGCCAATTTTAGGTATTTGTTCATAGAGATAAGATAGATCTTTTTTTTTTTTTTTTTTTTTTTTTTTTTTTTTTTTTTGGTGATATCTTATAAATTGCTGATTGCTTTTGTGTTAGTAAATTTTCAAAATACTATTTGTTTATTCTGTGTTGGTACTGTCAATAATCATTGTAAAAATCCAATTTAGTGGATTTGTGTGCTGGAAGCCTGACATTGGTTTTCTGTATGGAAGTTTCTTCACATTTTTTTAACACCAGAGCTTTGAATTTACATTCGTCATCATCATGTGCCATACCAGTTGGCGTAGGCGATCATGTCCTTCCACAATCTTCTATCCACAGTGCATCGTATCAATTCTGTTGTTGACTGTTTTCCATGCCATGACACCAAGCTATCCAGTATTTTCTCTCTTTGTCATCCACGATCTCTCTTTCCTTTAATTTTGCCAGTTGTAAGCAAGTATTCCAACTTTTCTCTTCTCATGATGTGCCCGAAAAGTGTTGATTGTTTCTTTCTGTTGTTTTTTAGTGTTAGACTCTTTGAGAATTTCCTCATTGGTCTTTTTAGCTGTCCAGGGAACTTTCAACATTCTTCTGAGAAATCCCATCTCTGTGGCCTCTAATCATCTTTTAGTTTTCTTGTCTACTGTCCATGATTCACTCCGATAGGTCAGAATTGGTTCTATATAGCACCGATCAACTCTCTTTCTCACTTCTATTGACGTACATTTGTTGCATAAGATATTTTTCATTTTCTGAAATGCTATTCTGGCTTGAGCTATTCTACTTTTTATTTCTGTGGTGCATCTCCCATCTGATGTTATTATTGTGCCCAAGTATTTGAAACGTTGTACTTGTTTCAGATTTGTCATTTATTTTTATGCTGCACGATGGTGATGATTGTTTCTTTGAAATGACCATTACTTCTGTTTTCTTACTATTCAGACTGAGACCTTTCTTGTTGCTTTCTTTTACTATTATGTCTATCGTTTCTTGTAGTTCATTCTCTGTCTCTGCTATTAAGACAGAGAATGAACTACATATATATATATATATAATTATTTAAGTTGTGACCGTTGACTTCAATTCCTTTTTTGTCTACTATAGATCTCATAATATTTTAGCTGTAAAGTGAAAACAAATCCGGCGACAGAACACAGCCTTGTCTGACTCCTTGTTTTATATATTAGAATTGTCCTGTTTGGTTGTTAATTCGTATAGCTGCTGTTTGTTGCCAGTACATGTTTTTTATGATTATGCAGATCTTTGCCATCAATGTTTAATTTCTCCAGCATATTGATTATTTCCACATGCTTTACTTTGTCAAATGCTTTTGTGTAGTCTATAAAAAACATATATATATCTTTCTTTACCTCTATAGCTCTTTCTATCAATGTTCTTAAGATGTATATTGCATTATTGGTGCCCTTTTCTTCCACAAATCCACATTGTTCCTCGTTTATTTCTGGTTTTATTTTGTTCCTTACACAGAATTTACATTAGATTTAGTTTAATCTGAAGCTTTGTCCATTTTTATTTTGTACAGTTGAGTTTGGGTGTTATTGTTATGCCATATTTTAAAAAATATTAATTTGAAAAAGATCATTATGTTGTTATTTTTGCAAAGTTGTTCCGCTTGTTTCAGGGACATGGAAATAAAAATGGTGCATTGACTTAGTAATAAAAGGGTGAAGAAAATTTAGCACTCTCTAATAAATATGAATTTTGTTTGTGAACATGCTCAACTTGATTGCTTTGTCTTTATGAACAAACATATATTGATGTGTCTCTCCGTAATAACATCATGTCAACATTAGATGATTTTCTTGGAACTGTGCTGTAAAAGTTAGTAAAGAGCTCTCCCGTCCCGCCACATGATTTTGGGATAATGTGGTGGGTATTAAGCCCATGCCGCTTTACTTTCCCAGAAAAAAAACGACCCATTTAAGGCTGGTGAACCTGGAAGTTGTTGATTAGGATCGAACCAGACCTCTTGTCCTTTGTAGTCCAGTTCACTAACCACTGAGCTCTCGCGGCTCCCAACTGTGCTGTATGTCAGACTAACTAACCAGAGACCAGAATAGGGTAAAGCCACCATTTTTCTTTAAACCGCTTGTAGGAATCAAACCCAGGACTTTGTCAAGAGGCTGATGACTTGCCTCTAGACCACTTAACCCCCTCTGTTAGTCATTATATTGCTTTGTGACCAATAATCAAGCAAGTTTTATTCCACTGCTTATTTGCTGTCATGTGTCACAAGAGTGCACATGTATCTCATCATCATCATCATTGAATGCCGTCTCCACATCTAAGGTTGGCTACCATGGAGCACCATTCCACTCTGTCTCTTGCATTGATGGTGCAGATTGTCATAGGTTTACTAGTCCATCTTTTGATGTTACTCCTCCATGTTAGTCTTGGTCTGCATCTGCCTCTTTTACCTTGTATTTTCTCTCCCAATATTACTTTTATTAGGCTGTTGTGTCTTTTAACATGCCCCAAAAATTTCATTTGTCTTGTTCTAATTGTTTTTAGTAGTTCTCTTTCCATTTTTAGTTGTTTTAAAACTTCATCTAAAAATGAAAAGAGAACAGGTATCTAAATTCATGTATTTACTTTAGTTGTTTGTCATCCATCTTTGTCATCATGTTATGTCTTTATCTGGAGATTTTCATGACTACAATTTCATCAATGATGATTTAAAATTAACAGTGAAATACTAAATTATGTTTTTCTTGTTAAACAGAAAGGAGATGTTCTCCTATCCGTCAACGGCAACAGCCTGCTCAACCTCACCCATGCTGAGAGTGTCAAGCTTATCAGACAAACACAGAGGTCAAGGTCCTGACACTCAGGGTCATAGACTCAAGAGAGATCACTCAGGGAGACAATAATTTTACTCCTTCCTGGATTTACTGGCTGCAGATGCCACAGTGAGTGCTTGTGTTGTTGGGGTGGGGGTATTGAGATTTTGTTGTTTGGGGCTGCCTGAACTAAATGCAAGCAAGGAAGAGTGAATGGGTGCTTCCAACAAATCATGTAGTTAAAACATAATAAAAGGGAAATATATAAGACTATTTCAAGAAAATTAAGAAACACTAATTATCACAAGGACACTTAATGAATCTGAAGAGAAGCCTACAATATTCAGACCTGAATGAGTCCTCTTCTTCTTTTCTTTCTCATTTATCTTTCTGCTGCATCAAGGAGAAATATAATTTACACTCTTTAGCTATTTCATTGGTCCCTCCTATTGCTGTGTTTTCTAATATCTCTTTTTCATAGTCAGCCAGTTGATCTAATATTCTCCTAGCATTTGTCATTGAACTGTTGCATAACTTTTAATTCTTTCTGCCTTGTCTAATGGTCTTCTTCTTCTTTCCTTCCTCATTTGCCTTTCAGCATTGAAGGGAGATATAATTTGCAGTCTTTTGCTCTTCTGTTTGCCTCTGCTGCTGTTATATTTCCTTGTGTTTCTAATATTCCATCAATATGATCAAAACATTCTATCTGTTGCCTCTTTATGTATTCAACAGCAGGTATTCTTAAAATAAACAAAAAGAGTAAACTTTCCCTCCACACCTTGCAAGAAACGTAGGAAATACTATGTTGGTGACCGTATTTTTTTCATGACCGTGGCACATTTTTGGGTGATGTGGTCAGTATCACATCAGGCCTCCTTTACTTCCTATAAAAATGCGTGGAACCCGTTTATAGAGACTATTTTCCTTTTATTGTTGTAGATGTTATTCTTAGCTTATTTTAATTCTTCACTTCTGACCTCCTTATCAGTCAGGCTGTTTCAAATCCTGCATCTAACACATTTCATTTCCCTTCTTTTTTGCCTCTAGAATTATTTTCTTGTTGAGCATCTAACCAATGATTTGGCAAACTTTTGAGTTAATTTTTCTGTAAAATGATAGCAGCCAAAACTTGACAGCCATCAAAATCAGGTGCCATATCAGTGAGCGTAGGCAATCATCTCTCTCCACATTTCTCAGTTTATCGCACATGTCATAATTTCAGTCAGTGATCTTTAATTATGCAATGTGGATAAGCTATTCAATATTTTTTCTCTTGGTTTTCCTCTGCTCTTTATTTCAACTTTTCTGTCCATTGTTATAATATTCTCAATGTCTTCTTTTTGCATCACCTGCTCAATAAATATAGATTGCCTTTCCCTTATGATTATGATGATATTTCTGGTTTCTCTAGCTCTTCTTCAACACTCTACATTGGTCATTTTTTTAATCCATGGAATTTATAGCATTCTACTGATAAACCCCATATCCGCTGCTTCAAATGTTCTTTGTGTTGTCTTGCTTACCATCCATGACTCACTTCCATGTAGTAGATCAGGTTTGATGTAACGTTTAGGACACATATTCTAACAATTATTAATTGACAATGATTTGTTACATAGGATATTTTTCATTGATGGAATTCTGTCCTATTCTGCTTCCAATTTCTACTGTACATCTGCCATCTGATGTTATTATTGATCCCAAGTATTTGAATCAATGCACTTGTTTCAGGATTTTACCATTTAGTTTTACTCTACATTATTGTGTGTGACAGTGCATATGTCAAATGGTTTCAAAAACTAGAAAACATTCATTAAAATTGTCATCTGTTAAAATCCGGAACTATGGCTCTAAAGGAGGAGCATGGAAGCAAACAATGGGATAGCTAAGACAACCTTATAGTATCATTAAAATCATGGAGCAACAATCTAGGAATAACCCAAACTTATGAATGCCACCGTGGAAGCGGGACCCAGACTCTAGAACACCTTCAGTCATGCAACAATGTTACTAAACTTTGATGTCAAACCTGGCCCAACGACATACAATGTAAATTTTGTCCAGGTGACAAGGGAAAAGACACAGCGTGACCAAAAGCTTCTTGAACGGAGAGAGAGAGAGATGGAAGCAACTTCTCTCATTGAGTACCTTCAGATTTTAGGAAGCACACAATTAGAAAGTAAAGCATGTCTCAGTCATCAGTGGCAAGTAGAAGGTGTAAGGCACAAAACAATGAAAGAAGTCATTTTCTGGTACATCTTGTAATAGAGTTTGAACTAAATATGAATTGGTCTATAACAGCATGGATAGAAGAAGAATGTTAACCTAGAACAGGAAAACAAATACAATGACTTTTTTGAAGACTAGAGCTCCACATGAACATAAAAGTTCATAAAGATAAAGTAGCTGTTATTTGTGAAATTATTTAATTATGTTATTGAATGAATTAGGCAGTGTTTTCATTAGTTATTGTTGGTCTGATCACATAGCTCAATAATCTGGCCTAGCAAAAACCATTCTGCTAGGAACTGTGAAAAGAGGGAAAAGTAGAGGTAATGAGAAGGGAACAGCTGGAATATATTGTGACAACTGGGATAATTGAGGGACGAAGAGATAGAAGGAAAGAAAGAGAAAAGATACCAGACAGCTTAAGAGAATGGCTTGGTAGAAGGTCAACAACAGACCTGCACGGAATTGACGTTGACTGTGGATAGACAAATTATCTACCTGTCCTTCAAATTCTGAAGTTACTTTCCCTTTATTGTAATCTCGTAACTTCTATTTTTGTCCTTACTAAGTTAAACTCAGGGACGCATCCCCGTTTTGTTAGTCAGTCAGCTCTTATATGTTAGTCAAAAGGTTTAGCACTTCATTACAAAGCTTATATAAAGGATTTCCTATCACTATTCATCCATTTTTGACAATCAAAACTTCTTCTTCTTCTTTC